>CM074446.1:11896500-12124000 GCA_037101425.1 Elopichthys bambusa
ATTTAATTTTCCAAAAGTTTTTTTCCCCTTCATTTAAAAAAGGGAAGTCATAATCGCTCTGAGATCGAATTGAAAGTGTCATTTATTTGATTAGTTCAAAGCTAGCAAGCCTGCCAATGTATTCACAGCCACTGAATAAAATTACTGATTTCAGCAAACCATGGTCCACAATGCAGTTTCTCAGCCCTCATTACTGTATAGCCTGAAGTAGAGTCTGAAATTGAGATCCCCAGTTTTTCAAATGCACCATAAAATAACTGACTGCTTAATATTGTTTGCTTGCCAAGAGTGAAATTACTTTCAGCGAGCCAAAATTGAGCATTTGTTTTTCAAATAATAGTAATAGGCAAACACAAAATCCATGTGCACCATGCAAACCCACTCCATGACTACCTTTTGTCTTATGTAATTTATAATATATTATTTTCAGTTTATAATATAATATATGATTTTATATCTATTAATTTATACATTTTAAATTTTAAGTTTAAAAATGTGACCCTGGACCACAAAACCAGTCAATTTTTTTTTTTTTTTAATTAAGATTTATATATCATCTGAAAGCTGAATAAATAAGCTTTACATTGATGTATGGTATTTGGCCGAGATACAAAAAGGTGCAAAAAAAAAAAAAAAAAAAAAAATATATATATATATATATATAAATATTGAGAAAATCGCCTTTAAAACCCTTTAAGACCTGAAGGCATTTTTAGAGGTGTTTAGAGTTGTTGGTGTTTTTTTTCTTCTTCTGAGGGACATACACAAAAGTAAAGACTCAAAACTCCAAAACTATAGCAAGGAGAGACAAGATTGACTGATAGATTGATAGAACACAGATTTTTAGAAAATATAAATTACATTTTAGGAGCAGTCGTGAAGGGTTTGGTATGCTTGTTTTCTCTATTCACAAGCAAACACGCAAGCACACACAACCAAAGTCAGCAATTTCCTTTTACAGACAGAAAGTGTCATAAATGTGTGAGTATGATTTACTGCTCACTCACCGGGTAAATTCTAAAATGAGAAATCACACATTACGAGTGTCACCATGAGGAAACACAGTGCTCTGTTAAACAGTGCCCCTATGCACACCATACCTGTAACACAGATTTTTAGAAAATATAAATTACGTTATAATTGGACATTCTCATGCTGAGAAACTGCTGATAAAAGAAATAAATATATATAAATAAATAAATATAATTTTTATAATAATTTTACATATCTTATTTGACATGCAATAATTCAGGAAAGAAATAAGATAGGAGGAAAATTCTTTTTAATTCTTATATGTGATCTGCATCTGGATCAAATTTTGTGGTCATAGCATAAAGTAATCAAAAGTTACAGTATTTGGAACCAAGGTAGCCTTTTTGCTTAGCTCTTGACGGCCCCTAATGGCCATTTTTAAAATCGTTCCTCCATGAGTAATATCTCGTGATTGACACAAGGGATTATGTTGATTGTAGACTCAATTTAATTGCGAGAATATACTTTAAATAATGCTGTGCCATTTTCTACAATCTGTGCATGTTTTGTGAAGTTATGAGTAAAAATGGCACTTGAAATCTACATATTTGTTTTTAGTTAAATAAATTATGAATTTTTTTTTTTTCTATTTATCAGCAAATAACTCAGCACTACTTAGGAGTTAATCAAATTTGCTACATGGATTGTAAAGTTCAGACTCTAAGCTTTCAAATGACAACTATTTTGACACCTATTCAAGGCAGTAGTTTTGAAAAATATGATTATTAATTTTTCATTGCTAGGTGGCGCCAGGGCTTCTATAGACTCTGAGCTCACTCGTGTACTCTCATAGGCCATCGAAGAGCTCGGCCTGGAGTGGTCTGCGCCTGAGGAACCCACACGCAGCCGCTTAGACGAATGGTTTCTGCCCGGACGTCGTCAGGCTCCTCCCCAGCGGGCAGAACACTTTTTTCCAGAGTTCCACGAGGAGCTTGTGAAATCGTGGCGAGCCCTGTACTCTGCCACCTGCGCTCTTCTGCCTCTCACGCTCTCACCTCTGTTGACGGCGCTGAGCAGAAGGGATGCGAAAAGCTGCCGGCCCTGGACGAAGCCGTGGCCGCACACCTGTGCCCGCCCGCCACCATTGGTTGGAAGACGAAGGTCACCAACCCGTCCAAGCCGTGTCGCACTACGTCGACCCTCGCTGGACGGGCATACACCTCGGCCAGCCAAGTAGCTTCTGCCCTGCACTCAATGGCCAAACTCCAGCGTGACCTGGACCAGCTTGGCATGATTCGCCCATCTTCAGAGAGCTGCGCTGCACCACAGACCTGGCCCTGCGCGCCACCAAGACCACGGCTCAGGCTATTGGGTGTTCGATGGCCAGCCTGGTGGTGCTGGAGCACCACCTGTGGCTGAACTTGACGGAGATCAAGGACGCGGACAAAGCCGTCTTTCTAGACTCGCCTGTCTCCCCCACAGGTCTCTTTGGCCCTGCCGTTGATGGGTTTCACGTTTCACCGCCACGCATAAGTCTTCCCAGGCCATGCGACACTTCTAGCCAAATCGCTCCAGCTCCTCCGCTTCGAGCCGCCCAAAACCTGCGCCAACACAGCATGGAACATGATCTTTACTTAAAATCCTAATGATTTTTGGATCATTTTGACCCATACAATGTATTGTTGGTTATTGCTACAGAATACACGTGCGACTTACGACTGGTTCCCTTTTCGAAAGGGAACTCAAGTCTGCATTTTACTGCATATGGGGAACGTCACTCGTAAACCGATGTCTGAAAGCCAAGTATCAAACCACTCCAATCCTATTGGCCGGCGACAGCCTATGACATCATCATAGCGCGACCCGGAAGTATATAAAGAGTGCCTAGAGAATCAGTCAGTATCTTTTCGTCTTTCAGGGCCGTTGTGTCTTTGCTTTGTTATCAAATCCGGTACGAATTTTTCTTTTATTATGTCTGACAAAAACGTTTCAGAAGGTGTGCTAAGCCGTGTCCAAGGGTTTTGACACCGGAGGACTCCCACGATCTGTGCATTTTCTGTCTGGGTAAAGAGCACGCATGGACAGTGCTTGAGGGCACTGTCTGTGTTAATTGTGAGTGTCTTTCTATGACGCTTCATTCTCGTCTGGCTCTCTTCTTGAGGGAAGAGGCGTCAACATCTGTGCCCGGTGGTTCTGGCCCCACTCGTGCTGAGGCAGAGCGGTGGCTGAGATCATGGGGCTCGCAGGTGGATTAACATTGACATTTAGATCACAGAGGGTTTTTTCACATAGCTTACCTGACTGAAAGAGCTCATTATTATGCAGGTCATTACAGGTCATTATGCAGATCTTTTGTCTTCTCAGGTGTGAATCACAGCATTATTCATAATGATTCACACCTCCACGCATACTGTGTTTCTTGACAAAAAGTGTCTTAGAAAATGTAAATTTCTCTATTGTTTTATATGAACGAATAGGCAGGTTAATTTTTACATAATTCTGAAGCAAAAACTCTAGTCTACAACCTCCAATACCCAGAAGTCTTGTGAACATAGATTTAATATAATTTTTTTGGCCTTACTTTAGTGACTTAAGTTTTTTGTTTTTTCAATAACCACGCATAAACGTTATTCCTTCAAAAACACAAACATGTACATACATGTTCCTCACATATTATTGTAGCCTAGTTTGTGCTGAATACAGTGTAATGACACTTTTTCCATTAATATGTTTATGAACAACTGAAAAAAGCAAATGTCAGGGCATGTCAAAACTTCTCCAGGGCCCCAAAAATCCTCAGACCCCAGAGGGTTAAAGGTGCTTTTCTGAGTATACTGCTGGTTGGCCAGGGCCCCAGGTGACTTATAGAACCTCCCTGTAGTTCAGTTGTTTGTCTTTCCTGGAGCTTAAAAACACTGCCACGAGCTGACGCCACGTGTCTCTCTGAAGTTGTAGGCCCATTTTTTGGGCCTCCTGTAGATCATGATGGCGTATGTTGTACTCCTCTTGCTTTAAAGAGTAAAAGGTTCTTTTACTGAGTGAGCTGCTTGTTGGATTGTGTTAGGTGGACTGTTATGTGGGCACTCTACAGTCTTATTTGCTGTTACTGTCATGAGGTTGATTCTTGCTTCCAGCAAGATTAGTATTTGAGGTGCGTGGCCTTGACAGGCCCTTGGATTTCCCACTGTCATGACAGAGTATGTTAGCATGAGTAAGTTCTACTTCACGCAGAACTATTGTCATGTTGTAGGCCCCTCTCTGGCCTCCATGGTCTATCTGTTAGGTTGAGCTTTGTACTCCCCTGCTAGGGTTGTCTGGTATAGTGCTTAGCTCCCTAAGCTGGTCATTGGTTGAAGGCTTCCATGAGGCCTTCCGTTGAGGATCAGCCCCAGGCTGGTTTGTGCTCCCTGTATGCAGGGTTTCTTAGCGCACAGCCTCCTCAGTGCAATTGATCAGGTGCTGAGTAGATCCTAGGATTGAGCAGAGTATACTCCCCTCAATAAGAGGGTCCATAGCACTCAGCTGAGTTCTGCTCTCCAGGATGGCCGTCTCTACGCGTGGGTTTGAGTTGCTTGCTGCCTTTCGCAGTCGCTCTTACTTGCTGTCTTCTCTACAAAGAAGCTTTGTTGAGACTGTATTCAGACAGGGTTGGCCAAGACTAAGTTTGTCCTATGTCAGACCAGGTTGGCCTCCCTGGTGGCATTGGGGTGACTATGTCCCCCTTCTAGTGGCTGGCCGGGGTTCTTTTCGGTTGCCTGGCCACATTCCCTTAAAGGGACCTTCTTTTCTGAAGATTTGGTCCCAGAAGCCTTGGAGCAGCCTTGGTAGGCTTTCTTGGAAGGCCTCTTTGAGGCTCAGCTTGGGCTGTTGGCTATAGGGAATGCCGTCACTGACAGCCTTTCTGTGACCCAAGGGTGAGTTGCTATTTAGCATTTCTTTCGAAACTGCTTTACGTTTGTCTAGCCATCTTGGCATGCACTCTCCTCAAGTATGGCGGCGTGGGTATATCGTTCCCCATATGCGGTAAAACGCAGAGTTGAGATCCCTTTCGAAAGGGAACGTCTCAGGTTACGAATGTAACCATGATTCCCTGAGAACAGGGAACGAGACTCTGCGTTGCTTTGCCATGCTTCGAGGCTGCCTGCTGAACAGTCCCTCAAGAAGATAAGATACTGACTAATTCTCTAGGTGCTCCTTATATACTTCCGGGTCACACTATGATGATGTCATAGGCTGTCACCGGCCAATAGGATTGGCGTGGTTTGATACTTGGCTTTCAGACATCAGTTCATGAGTGACATTCCCCATATGCGGTAAAATGCAGAGTCTCATTCCCTGTTCTCAGGGAACCATGGTTACATTTGTAACCTGAGACGTTTTGTGGTCCAGGGTCACAAATGTATTTTAATATATAACAATAAAATATTAATATTAATAAAACAATGATAGAAATAAATATCATGAATATAATTTAAGCATCACCCACACCAATTGACACAACATGCAGCATTATTTTTTTCCTTAAAAATTAAAGATATATATTTATCCATTAATTACTTTATGTAATATTTGTAAGCTGCAAAAATGTAATACAGTAATTTTTGCTTATAAAAGTATGCACTTGACATCCACATGCACTAAGATAACCGCATCTGTGATCATTCAATTAGGCCTTTATTTATGGTCTTAGCAGACACCATATTGCCAAAGCGACTTACATAAAAATGCACATATTGCATTCTGGTGCCAGACATATTCTTTTGCTCGTCTTATAGGTACACATGTTTTACTCATAAAACACAATCAGTGGCAAAAAGTCAGGGGAAAAAAAACACATTGCAGAGCTCAACTCAAGGGGTTAATCCTAACCATTGAGCTAAACCTTTTCCCCATCAGCGCTCTCCAAAGAGACATCCGTCTATTTCATTAATACCCCTCATCATGTTCAGACCAGATGTTAAAGCAAAACGAGTCTCTCTTTCTCTCTTCTGTGGTGAGGTATGGAAAGTATTTGCTGGGTTCCTCTGAGGGCTCTGCAGCTGGAACACACAGGGAGGAAGCAAGAAAGATAGAGAGATAGCACATAAACGCTGGAGAGATGGAGCTCAGAAAATATGTGTGAAAACTGAGCAGTGGTGGACCGCATGTCATTGCTGTAATGAGCCATTATTGGACAGCAAACATAGAAAATCAAACAAAGAGCTCATCTCAGATGATGCTGTTTTGCCTCACAATTGACAGAATGATGGTGCTAGAATGTCAGTCCTATTTTACAAATGTCTCCTCTATTCCATGACATTTTGTATTACAGTAAGTAGTGTGGAATATCGGAAACTTTGTGCACTTAACAGTTGCAGCTTTTCTTTATTTGGTGGAATGGGTGCGGCCTGACAGAAATTGTCAGGATGGCAGATGTTCAAGTTTTGTGTATTTATGTCGGAAATATTTTTGATATTATGTAAAAAGTAATTTTTGGATACTTGTGTTTAACTTACTCGCAACACAACAAAAATGCATTCTGCATTTCGCTCCACTGAAAAATGACAAATAGTAATAGCAAAAAAAAAAACAAAAAAAAAAAACGCTTAATTTGAAAAAAAAATTTAATTTGAGCCACCCTAACATAAAGGAAGTATATGCATTAACTTAATTTTATTTAGTAAACTTCAAGTATATTTTCCAAGTTGTTTTATCTAATAAGTATACTAAAATCAATGTACTAGTTGTATAGGTTACAATTGTGTGTAGCTGCAGCAGGGATGAGGCAGAATCGGAACTTCTACAAATAACGGGTTTATTAAACAAGAAGCAGAACAGCTAACGCACATCACACTAAGGTAAAACAACAACAAGAATGGACAGGGAGTGCAGGGAGTGAGTCCAATATAAAGGGAGTGCAGATGATCAGGAGTAGGTGCAGGTAATCTGTGATGTTGGGGAGAAGACGAGGAAGTGAGTGCAGGTGTGGAAACAAGGAGGATCATGGGAACTGGAGTCCGGGACAGAGGGGAACTGTGACAGTATAAGTGTACTAATTCAGTACTTGTGACTAAACTTTTTAGTTTATAAATGTATACTTTTGATTGTTCTTTAAGAAAACTTAAAAGTTTAAGGCAACGAGCTGCAGGAGTTTTCTCAACTTGTTGTAAATTGAATTTGTTACACAGCAACAAGTCAAAAATCTCCTGCAGCTGGTTGCCCTTAAACTTTTAAGTTTTCTCAACTTTTTTTTACAGTGAATATACCTTTTTTTTTTTTTTGTAACAGCAAAAACATACTGTAAGTGAGAAGAAATGTATAGTGAAAGTAAACTATTCATGTTTTTGGAACTAATGCATGAATATTAAATTGATTAGGGCATGTGATGGATGTATTTAACAAAATAAAATATAAAACCTTTTGATTCCTCTTTGAGTGTTAACAACACACACACACACTACCGAGAACTAATGAGAGGGCTTTGACAGGTTAAAAGTAAGGTTCCTTTGGCTCAGTCAGAGACTTTATAGACCATGCAGGTGAAGTGGTCCATAGCTTCAGGTGCTGACACTTTAAACACTATGGCGTAATGGGGCAAACACCGCAACCATTTTTGTGCCACTTCCCTTTTTGAAAGGTGAATGAAAGTATATATCGTAAATGAACGCTTACAATGAAACAGGGTGGCCCACAATTCAAAACTCACAATGAATCTTTCAGCACAAATAAAGGCAAAGATAAGAACATCTTACAGCACTGTCAGGACACTAAAGCATGTTGAGTCCCATGAGCAGCCCACATGTGTCTGGGAGACCCTGGCCTAAGCTCAGACAGATCGACGCTTTTGCTGTTCAAGCTATCCTGTCATCATGGTGGCTTAAATATAGAACGGTTTCTCTGTGCTTGTTCTGCTTGGTTTTGTTCCAATACACAGACTAAGCAAAAGACTCAATGTTGTCTTTTTGGCTGTGCTATACATCTAAACATTCCAGAAGTGTGTTTCAGCATGAGGTAGAGTAATGCTCTAGCATTCCTTATTCTCAAATGTCCAATAGTTTTGCTTTTGTATGTAACATTGCCTTAATTGGTAATACCAATTCGCTTAGACTACGTAGCTTAGCAAAAATTGTACTTCGCTATTTATTCAAGAATCTGCTGCTGGAAATGTGAAAGCCCACATACTCTGAGTTATGACTGAAAGCTTTACTCTAACAAATTATGTTGCTCTAATCTGTTTTGGGGGTCTACTAGAATGGGTTTTCATGCTTGAGTGTGCAAAAAAACACCTTAATTTTCACATATTTTACATTGTTGCAGCAACTCTTGGTCTGCCAGTAACGCTCTGGGGTGTATTTCCCAAAAGCATTGTTAGCCAATTATGGTTGCAAGATCCATTGAACTCTGCTGGTAATGACGGGACATGCGACCATATTTGGCTTTGGGAATTGCACCCCTGTTCAGTTCCTGTCTCTATGAAGCCGCTACACAATGTGCTCTGTGTTGTGTGTTGTGATTGGTCAACTGCTTTGAGCGTGTTTCAAAAATGTCATGCCCCTTACCAGAACCGTGTTAGATCTGTGGTGGAAAGCATCTCTTGGACAGTGCCGAAAGTACACTACTAATGCAACTCGACCAGGACTCACCCCCCCCCCCCCCCCTTTTTTTTTTTTGTTGTATGCCTTGGGCGGAAATTATTTACGTAAGAGGGATACTGTGATGTGTATTCAGTGGGTTCAGAAACAGTGCTTACTGATGTAGAGAATAATTCCCTTTGGAGTGGACTATTTGCTTTTTAACTTTACATGCTCAAACAGGAACATTACATACTAAAGAAAGTTGAACATGTAAAATAAATAAATTCAACATAATAGGTCCCCTTTAAAGAAAGTGAGAGTGGAGGAAAGAGACATAAGTCATATTTAGAGTTATAGCAGAGGGGATTTTGCAAACCTTGCCATTTTTCTGCTCATCTGCATGTTCTGCTAAACTCATGTCAGAGGAGGCATGGGAGCTTCTAATACATCTGAAAAACGACCTTGCTTGACATCCACAGCATAATGTTGAAGTCTGACCTATATTAAACTATGGGTATAGATTTTGTATAAAGTTTCTTTGTGTTCTTTGTTAGAAGCCAGTTTCAGAATAAAAATTAAAAAATCGGATTTTTTATCTCACAATTGAAAATGTATTTGTTGTAATCTTACAATTGCAACTTTAAATCTTGCAGTGTGACTTTATTTCTTATTCTAAATTTTATCTCACAATTACAATTTTATTTTTCACTTTGAGGCAGAATCAAGCTTCCACAGATTTTGGGATTTTACTGAATGATCCTAAGGAACAGATTGTCTCAGATCAGCACTCTCACAGAGGCATTTTGTACAGTACTGTATGTTCAAGCCCCTCTCATACAGTACCTAAAGTAATAGTAAATGAAAGCACTGGAATCTGACCAAGTTCCCCCTGCGTGGCTTGCAGCTGCTCGCCCCCAAACTCTCTCTGAATGATGGAGGCTGTTAAAAAAACACACTATTAAACTCCACGGTGAGCGGAGCGAATGTGTGGAGAAGGCCAAATGGCTCACCAGGGCTCCGTTACCCGGGCCTACTGAAGCAGCCCAACAGTCTTCCACTGTTTATTTGCAGCTCTCAGAGCTCTGGATATCTGATCTAAGATCAGACTGATAGGGGGTCAGGAGTTTGAACAGCTAATCAGGGTCAGAGGATCCTGTTCCTCCCTCTGTGATTTGGAGATTGGAATTCTGTGCAGATGGTGGACGCTGAAACAAAAACAAAAAAAAAAGCACATAGAACATGAAAAACAGAAAAGAAGATGAGTAAAATAAATGCATAAAACAACAAGGAACAAAAAAGCAACAACAACGAAACCCTGTAAAAAGTAAACAACATTATTCCCATATAAGGGCTTTAACATTGTATTGTTATAATAAAAATAGTTTGCTTTTGAAGTGGAACTCAACACTGTGTCTTGGTGTTTCCTAAAGCGTCAATCCATCAGTGTGACAGATGTCTGAAGCATTATGTAAACACACGCCAATAAACCTTTAGCAGACAGCAGTCCATGATGTCACGCGGAGCGCCCATGATTATAAAAAGGGTGCCTGAATACACATCATCAGCTCTTTTTGTCTTCAGGAGATGTTTGTTTGTATGCGTGTGTAAGACAGGTGGAGCGCGTTTGACTCCTCGAGGAAGGTGGATGTGCTCGTTATGATGCACTCACGAGACTGACTGAAAGAGACTGGTAAGAAGCGCTGTTCTTTTTTATTCTCACCCGAGGGATAGTAGTCAGCAATTGCAAGAGTGCATTCGGCTCTCGAGGGAGTTGAGGGCACTCACAGTGATGCATTCCTGGCAGCAGACTCTTACCTAATTCTCGATAGAGTGGTGAGAATCTAGCGTTTGAATGAAGCATGCTCGGCTTGTTCAAGGGAGTTGAATGCATGCTTTGTGATGCGATCACAGTGAGAAGATCCACCTATGCTTGACTCTCTCTGGAGGGATGAGAGTTGAGAGCCTACACCTTGCGGTTCAGGTCCGTAAAGGCAAGGTGGGATCGATCACTGGGATTGTAGGCGGAGTGTGGGAAGAATTTGATGGGAAGTCCTCCTCCTGCTAGCTGTAATACTTTCATATCAGTTTCTAATCTCACTGATTAATGTGGAATGTCTAATTCTGAGGAATTAGATGCAGAGAGAGTTGAGGTGGATGTTATTAATAAATGTACAACCTCTGCTGTCCACACACAGGTGAAGGTTGTACTATCTCCTGAAGCAGATCTAGCCATTCTTGCCACAAACGCTGCCTCCTTCAGACTTCAGGGGTCTTGAAGTAAGGCTAGGCTTCTTTAGGGGTTGAGCCTCTCTTGTGTTGAGGCTCCCCCTTGGAGAGGAAGCAACATCAGAGATGGTAGCAGCTGAGAGTTTTTTAACAACATCGTGGGCTCCCTTTGGTAAGCTTCCCTTTGAGCCATAGGGTTGAGTGAGGTGTTTTACTCCCTCCCTGACTGTCTTGGGCATTAAAGTATGGTCCTTTGCTCCATTTTCTAAACCCCAGTTATCCATGTATGCACATCTAACAAGCAGAGGCAACTTGCTTAAAGAAGCGGTCCTCCTTGTTATTCTGCACTTTTTTTTTAATAAAGTCATGGGAAACTGCCTGGATTCTGGGAAGAAAGCAAGCAGGGTGTGAGCGCTCTCCCCTTATTGTCTTGGGGTAATTAAACAGATCTGCAGCTCCTCTGCGGGTTCTTGAGGGGTTGAGTTTATTGCAAGAATCTGTTGCATTTAAGAATATGTGCCATTCTTGTATTGCAGCCTTTTGTATGAGAATCAATGTTGCATCTCCTCCCCGAGGTAGTGGCCAAGGACGCAGTTGAATTATTTTCTTCCTGTGGCAATCATTACCTAAGTCTTGTGTCAATCTGACAGAGGCTGTTACAGCTGAGAAATTTGCTTTTAGGGCTGGAATAGCCTGTAAGGGAGGGAGGAAGGTTGTATAGGCCAGGACTTACCAGGACTACCACTAGATGGTCTATGTAAAAAATGTTATGGATGCACCCTGGGTTGACACGCTTGACTCCAGCTAAAGTAATCTGTTGAGTCTGTGCTTGTGCATATTCTCACCTAATCAGGCAGGCATTCCTGCGGCATGGGGGAGTGGGTATTTGTTCCCCATAGCATCAATCCCAGACACAGTGTTGAGTTCCACGAAAGTAAACATCTCAGGTTACGACTGTAACCGTGGTTCCCTGAGAAGGGGAATGAGACACTGTATCTTGAAATGACGCTATGGGCAACATCGTCAGCATGACTGATGTCTGAAACACGTGCTTCAGACACTGGTCACTCTGATGGCATTCCCCATAGCATCAATCCAAGATGCAGTGTCTAATTCCCCTTCTCAGGGAACCATGGTTACAGTCGTAACCTGAGGCATTCAATTTAGAACTATCCAAAGACTTGTGATGTCATATGTAATACAATGGAACATATTTAATGTATACTGTATATACTACTGTTCAAATGTTTTGGGTTGGTACATTATTTATTTTAGAAGAAAATCTCTTATGCTCACCAAGGCTGCATTTATTTGATCAAAAATACAGTAAAAACAGTAATATTGTGAAATATTATTACAATTTAAAATAACTGTTTTCTAGTCACATGATCCTTAAAAAATCATTCTAATATGCTGATTTGGTGCTCAAAAAACATTTCTTATTATTAATATTAATAGATAAAAGTGGTTGTGCTGCTTAATATTTTTTGTGGAAACTAAGATAATGTTTTTTTGGATAATATGATGAATCGAAAGTTTAGAAGAACAGTTTATATTTGTAATAGAATTCTTCACTACTGTCACTTTTAATTATACTGTCAATTTAATGTGTCCCTGCTAGTATTAAGTAATTTCTTTCTTTTCTTACTGATTCGAAATTTTGAATGGTAGTATATATATATATATATATATATATATATATATATATATATATATATGAAGTGATAAATGGTTCTAAAATGCATAAAATTGTTCTTTAGGTATATGTTGCTGTTCTTTATGGAATTTAAAATCGTTAAACTTTAAAACCAAAAAGGGTTCTGTTGTTGTTAGAGCCAAAACCTTAATCTGGTGCCATTTAGAGCCTGTTTTTGGAATTCTATTTTTGTGTGGTCCACAGAATCATCATTACACTCTATTCTGTCAGTGAAAAGCACTCACCTCATTGCCATTTAGCAACTAATTTCACCATACAGCCATTTCTTTATACAGCTGTCACAACTGTCATTGGCTTTGTTGAAATAAAGCATACATGACAAAAACTACATACTTAAATTCAGTCAGACCAACTGAGAGACATTTGAAATAACACAAAACTTATTTGGAGACTGGTAAAACTTCATGTGTTCTTGTTGATAATAGGTCATGTGTCAGTTGGTGTGTTTGGCTTTAAAATGGCCTCTGGCAGCTCTAGGTGAGTGAGTTTGAGTATTTTGGCGGCGAAAAGAATTCCACATTTAAGACCTTTTGAAAATAATTGTGTTGAAATTCAGTTCATAGAATACTATATTGTCATAAAATGAGTTTATATATACATAATAACACACAAGCAATATATATACTTAATAACACACAAGCAAGAGTGCTGTTGTTCTGAACCTCATAGCTGTGATTTATTCAGCCACAGGTAATATTGATATTATACAACAGTTCAACAAGATATTAGTATATTTAGAAACAAATTAGTATTTTAGACACATAGTATTTAGTATTTTAGACACATTATATATTATTTTAAAGAAGTTCCAAGCGAAGTCAAAGCAGAAATGACTGCTATGTCTCCGAGCAACATGCAGTGGCATTTTGTTCCTGAAAAAATGTTTTAGAAGCAAAAGGGAAAATGATTCAATGACTTATTTATAAAGAAAGCAATTTGTTTCATTCCTGAATGAACCAGTATTTTTTAAACAAATCAGTTCATGCATGATTCAATAACTCATTCATAAAGACAGTTCCTCGTCCACCTACTGGCGTAACTGGTGTAACCTGCAGTTAAGTTAGAATGTACATCAGCCTCGCTGCTAGACCAATCCAATTGGACGACCGGAACTAATCATTGGATAAAGAATGACCAAATATTATTTGGAGGAAAAAAGTAGCAGCCTGCACTGATTAGTTCTACTTTTTCCTATTAATCATTTGAAAATTCCATACTTTGTTTGAATGACATATTTGGAAACAGTGAGGGTATATTTATAGCAGCTGGATATCCATTCATTTCTTTTGCTGATATGAGAATTATTGGTTTCATATTTTCCATCTCCAGTCAAGATGATTAGCCAATGTATTGGCTGTATAATCTGGGAAAGCCCTTATATAGCAGCCAATTATGTCCATTAACTAACTGAAGGTCTTGCAAAGTCCTCTTGATTTCTCTGTATAACAGGAACTCCAGTTGCAGTTCTGGAATGTCCTGTCTCTCTCCACTATTTTTCCTTTCTTTTTGTCTTCCTGTCTGGATTGGAGCCGTCTGTGGGAGGGAGAGATGCATGCTGGGAGAGTCATGTGCCATATGTAAACATTAGAGGAGCTGTTTATACGTTCCACACATGGGCTATAGAGCCTTGTCTGATCCTCAAATGCTTCTGGGTCTTCTGCTGCCCCTGACTCCGGCTACTCATCTTTTAACACCGTTGTCCAAGGAAAACAGGAGTGCAGCAGCCAAGCAAAGCCAGGCAGACTGCACCTCAGAGCTATTTTCCACATCCACTGTGTGGCCAGACCAAATACAGTACAGAGGGATTGAGCCCCATCATCCAAAAAAATGATTTGTAGACTAAGGCAGGCAAAGAGGACTAGAATGAGACTGACGAAAAGAACCAATCATCGTGCTGTCATTTCTCTTCCTAGATATGTCTGATCCCCCAGCAATGGGTTGTGTTATGATGAAACACCTAAAAGCATCTACTTCAACAATGCTTCTCAGTTTTTAGGTTGCAAACCAAAACAATGCAAATTGCAAAATGCATATATCCACATATTCATGCTAAAAAAAAATAGTGTTATTAAAAAAATGTATAATCAAACAGTATTTTACATAAAAGTAATAATTTAGCATAATTATGCATGTCATGATAATATTAATACATTTAAGTGTTTGAATTTTAGGATATTTTTAATTGAAGACCGTCTCAGTGTAAATAATAATAATTAAAAAAAACTATATGAGGTACAGTATAAGGTCAAATTGTGAGATACAATACAAAATCACAATTGTAATATAAATATATAAAATAAAGAAATACAGTCACAAGAGACTTATGAGAAATAAGTACATTTGTTTGTTTTTAAGATACAGGTTTTAAAGTGCAGTTATGTCAAATAAAGTCCAAATTGTGAGATATAGTGGAGAGATATAAACTAGCAATTGGGAGAAAAAAGTCACAGTTACAAAAAACTTGTGAGAAATACATAGTTGTGAGAACTAAAGCAATTGATAACATAAAGTTACAAGTAATAAAAAGAAAGTCACAAATTTGAGATAATTGTGAGAAATCACAACTCTGAGGTCTTCCATAAATGGTTGTTTGCTCTTCCACATCAAAAACAATTGGTGTTAAGTTGCCACTTAATGTCAAATGTAAATCTGGATCTTGACACAAAACCAGATGACAGCCACTGTACAACATCCAGCCTCTCAAAGTTGAAAATCATTATTCTGATGTACAGTACATATCATTTCTGTATTACAGCCTAAAGCTTCATTTGAAGGTCAGATTCATCAAATCCAAAAGCTCACTTACAGTACGGTACACACATCTGCAACTAATTTTGTGAAGTGCACATTTGTTGAAAGACATCAACAACAGTTGACTCTGGTCCTTCATCAACAGTAACAGAACCGGTTAAAACTTGACTGCCACTTTACCAAGCTAACCACTAGCTTAGAGCCCTTCAGCAGCCACTCACTCAAACCCTCACGGCTTCTGAAACACTCCATTAACCCCAGATATTCATCTCTAACGCTCCCTGATGATTGTCTGTCTGTTAAATGGATGTTGACTGAGCCATACTAAGACCTGCTCGTCTCTTCAGCGTAGCATAGCCTTACCACACATCCCAGTGTATCCACTGGGTTCAACACCCACTATCCCCTTTCAAAGAGAATCAGACCAGACCACAAGCTGCCGCCCACCCAGACCCAGCTGCCTCGGAGGAGTAATCAAATACGCTGCAGGCTCTCTGGATTAATGCCTCCAGTGGGACAGTGCCTACAGAACCGCTCCCATAGACACAGTTTGTGATGCAACTGCTTATGGGGGATTTTCAAGTGTAATTAATAGAGAACCAACCATGCAAATTGGTTCATTAAATGGTTCATGGAGTTATATAAGGCAAAGAAGATGGTACTTGACTTCAGGAGGAAGCTACAGCTTGTAAATATTAATGGGCGAGAAGACTGACATGTAGAAGTAAAGGCCTTGTATAGTATACAGTATATCTTTTATACAGTGTTCTTCCTCTGAAGACATGGACATAGCTGTCAGGAACTCATCACCTACAAACCATAAGATCTGCTAATCGTCATGAACAGTTTATTATCACTTATAAGTACACGAGCTAGAATTTCATCAGGAAGTGAGGTTCATTTCCTCTTAATTTGATGGAGGCCACAAACCTACAGGTCTACATGGAAACGGTTTTATAAAAAGGGGCTTGTTTTAGCTTACCCCTTTTTGAATGACAGCTCGCCAAAAACCTTTGCTTCTCACATTTATCAAACTCCTGCTGCAGCTCTCCGAACAACTTCCCTCAAACAAGCTCTGAGCAGCTGGGACGAAACCCATGAAGCAGGATATAGCCAGTAGAAAATAAACACTGTAAATTTTTCCTGCCTGTTTGTGTGTGTGCACTCTTCTGTTGGAATGAACATTCAAACTGAACAATCAGAGCTTTGTGATAAGATTTTTTTCTTCTTTCAGCGGTATGTGAAATAGAGGATAAATTGTTCCTGCTTTCCAGTATGAGAGTTTGAAAAAAAAAAAAAAAAAAAAGTACTGCAGGGGGGTGTGTGGGTGCACAGTCCAAAAACTTTACACCAATCCATGACTTTCATAAATCATCTGAGAAAATAAAATAAGCAAAGCTGAACAAGATGGTGAATATTTTGCAGTCTTATACCACAAGATAATTGGCCTCAAACTCAGTGCCTGAAGGTGGGAGGCAAATTAATGGACGGACAGACGGACAGAAAGACAGAAAGACACACACAGATAGAGTTGCTGTGATTTATGGTACTACAGCTACTACTTTTATTGCACATATCAAAGATTGCACACATTCAAAACACTTATAGGTTACAGCCAAATAAATAGTAGAGCATGTGAATATATCAGCATTTAATGTTGCATCAAAATATTTTTATGATGAGTCTATGCAAGCAACATATTTTCTCTCTCATTCGCACTGCGGCATGCACACCCTCACTCTCTAAATATTTTCCAATGCCACTGAGGAATCCTGTAAGGTGTAACTGACCCTATGCAGTGATGGTGTCCAGTGAACCTGCTACTGTTGATCCAACATATGATACTCAAAACTCAACTGAGTGGGAGTCCACAAAGCAAACAGACATTTCTCCCAATCTCTCTCTCTCTGTCAAGGGTCCTCTGTCAGTTTTATTGCACAGTATACACTCTTTGTTTTCTGACATATTTGCCATAATTGGGTATAACAGAGAAGAGAATAGTTTTGTTCCCTATCTGTCACTCATTTCAACGTTGTGTTGATGTAATGACACTATACGTCATACTTGGGAGCTTTAAAAACCTCTGATACTTTAGAAAAGGCCAACGAGAATTGGCGAATGGAATTTTGCTTGAAAGAAGATGGTTTGCATCCACTCATTCAGATTTGTTCTTCAGAGCCAAGCATGTATTTACGATACATTTCGTCAGCTCGTGTTAAATGGTATTACAGTAGTCTCTCCACCCTACGCACAGATTGGACGGCCACAATCTCTGCCTTACTTGTTTTGGCCGCACCCATGCTGTGACAGCATTTGTGGATGAAAACACAACCATGGGAGTTGCAGTCGCGACTCTCTTTCTTCTATGGAGAGTCACTTCAGTTGCTCCCAATCCCTGTCCTTCTGCTATGCACAAGGCCGTGGTGGTAAGTGATGAAGACAATCTGAGTGTAACAATGGAAGCATTCCCACCAGGTTAATCCCCACAGGCCTCCTATTCCTCTGCAAGTTTGTTCTGCCTGGCTGAGTTAATTTCTCATTCGAGGCTCAGGATGAGGATGAACTATCAATTGCAGCATCGGAAGGCGGGGAGGGTGTGGAGGACTTGGCTGGGCTCCTACCTTCTGGTTGGAGCCAGCATCGGCCTCATACTGGGAGCTGGGCAGAACATCGGGCTGGAGTGAAACCCTCCACCCTGTCCTGAGCATTTGCGGCTGTATGATTAGTATCTGGGTTTACAGTGCTGTTGGACAGGCCGCCTCTGCCCTGCATGCCATGGCCATCCTGCAGGTCCATCAGGCCAAGGCATTAAAAGAGCTGCACAAGGGTAGTTCTGAGCCAGGATTGATGAAGGAACTGCGCTCTGTGACCGACTTCACCCCACAGGCGATGAAGGTTACAATGTAGGCTCTCAACCAGATGATGTGCACCATGATGATCCAGGAGCACCATCTCTGGCTCAACCTTGAGGAGATGAGGGATGCTGACATGGTTCGCTTTCTCGATGCCCCCATTGTGTCCGCACAAGGACCTGGTGCTCAGAAACCTCAGCCAACAGGGGATTCAGGTCAAATGGGAAAAGAGCAAGCTCCCCCTGGTGCAGAGCATCTCTTTTCTCGGGATATCATTGGACTTGGTCACAATGACAGCACGCCTTATGACAGAGCATGCTTAGTCTGTGCTAAGCTGGGAGACTCCTTCCACACTTGGTCCAGCTAATTTGGAGTTGATTTAGTGAAGCACAGGTAGACCTGTTTGCTTCCCAGAGTCCTCCCAGTTTCCTATGTAGTATTTCCTGACCAAGGCCCCTCTCAGCACGAATGTGCTGGCACCCAGCTCTAAGAGGCAGCTGTATGCTTTGAAGAACTGGTGTTCTGGTTCTAAGGTGAAGACCCACTGTGATGCGAAAATGGGTTGGTGCTTTTCTTCCTGCAGGAGAGGTTGTGTGTCCTGTGACCTCTCTGTAGTCTTGCTGGGTCTACAGAGAGCCCCTTTTGAGCCCCTAGAGTTAAGTACCCTTTCTTTGAAGATGGCCCTCCTGACCGTGTTCATTTCCATCAAGAGGGTTGGGGACCTGCAGGCATTCTCTGTTAGCAAATCGTGCCTGGAGTTCGGTCCGGCATACTCTCAAGTGATCCTAAGACCCCCGATGGGCTACGTGCCCAAAGTTCCCACTACCCCTTTTAGGGATCAGGTGTTGAACTTACAAGCTCTTCCTCATGATGAGACAGACCACGCTTTATCATTGCTGTGTCCGTTACACACCCTACGTGTTGATATGGACCACATGGAGATCTTCAGATGTTCTAAGCAGCTCTTCGTCTGTTTTGGGGGACAGCAGAAGGGGAGGACTGTCTCCAAATAGAGGTTGGCGCATTGGATTGTGGATGTCATTTCTTTGGCACACCAAGTCCAGGGCGTGCCTTGCCCCTTGGGCACTAGCGAACAGCAAAACGTCCCGTGGTATGAACAGGTACACTGCGGACAATTGGTTGGATGTATTGCTTACACACAGTGCCTTTCCCTTCCCTGAGGTGATAATGTGCGCCTTTTGGTCCATCTGAGTTCTCCCATGTCTGGTGAACCTTGGACAACTTTCTAACTTTCAGCACTCACTGGTAGCCAAGTTCGGTGGAGGAATTCACTACACGTCAACCTCCGAAACCTTGTAACATGGTTCCACCTGGTTGTGACGTTTTCCATAGCGTCACTACAGCGACACAACATCGAAGTGAGTGACAGATAGGAAATGTCTTGGTTACTGATGGAGGCTTTATTTATTTATTTATTTTGCTGCTTTTTTGTAGAAACAATGATATAATTCAAACATTTGTGGTAAGATTAACAGAGAGAGAGATAAATTAATATTTTTTATTCACCAAGGATGCATTAAATTGATCAAAAGTGACTGAAGATATTTATAATGTTCGAAAAAAAAATTCGATTTAATAAATGCCTTAATAAATTTAATAAATTCAATAAATGCAAATAAATGCTGTTCGTTGAACTTTCTATTCAAAATATTAAGCAGCACAACACTGAATCAGCATATTAGAATGACTTCTAAAGGATCATGTGAGTGGAATAATGATGCTGAAAATTCAGCTTTGCCAACACAGGAATAAATGACTATAAATATGTTCAAATAGAAAACAGTTATTTGTAATAATAATAATAATAATAATAATTCGCAACATTACTGTTTTACTGCATTTTTTATTAAATAAATGCAGCCTTGGATAAGACTTCTTTCAAAAACATAAAATTATAATGCAACTTTTGACATGTACTGTACATTTTAACATACAGGTGCATCTCAATATATTATAATATCATGAAAAAAATCCGTAATTTAATTTAAAAAGTAAAACTTAAATATATTCTAGATTTATTAGACATAAAGTAAAATATTTCCAGACTTTTTTGTTTTCATTTTGATGATTACAGCTTGCTGCTTATCAAAATCAAAAAATCAGTACCTCAAGTTATTAGAATATTTAATTTCAAGTTCTATTAAATTACCATTCTCAGGGGAAAAAATACTGGGTTTAGGTCAGTAATCCCAAAAGCAGTCATGGGGAAGTCTGCTGACTTGACAGTTGTCCAGAAGACGATCATCAAGACCCTCTACAATGAGGGTAAGCCACAGAGGGTCATTGCTGAAAGAACTGTCTGTTCGCAGAATGCTGTGCCAAAGCATATTCATGGAATGTTGACTTGAAGAAAAAAGTGTGGTAGGAAAAGGTGTACAAGTGAAAGGAATGACCGCAGGCTTGAGAAGATTGTCAGGCGAAGCGGATTTAAGAACTCAGGAGAACTTCAAAAGGAGTGGACTGAAGCTGGAGTCAGTGCATCAAGAGTCACCGCACACAGACGTCTTCAGGAAATGGGTTACAACTTCACATTCCATCACATTCCATGTACCAAGCCACTTCTGAACCAAAGACAACGTCAGAAGCGTCTTACCTGGGCTAAGGAGAAGAAGAACTGGACTGTTGCTCAGTGGTCCAAAGTCCTCTTTTTAGATGAAAGTAAATTTAGCATTTTATTTGGAAATCAAGGTCCCAGAGTCTGGAGGAAGAGTGGAGAGGCACAGAAACCATGTTGCTTGAAATCCAGTGTGAAGTTTCCACAGTCAGTGATGATTTGGGCTGCCATGTCATCTGCTGGTGTTGGTCCACTGTGTTTTCTGAAGTCCACAGTCAACGCAGCCATCTACAAGGAAATTTTAGAGCACTTCATGCTTCCTTCTGCTGACAAGCTTTATGGAGATGCCGATTTCATTTTCCAGCAGGATTTGGCACCTGCCCACACTGCCAAAGGTACCAAAAGCTGGTTCAATGACCATGGTGTTACTGTGCTTGATTGGCCAGCAAACTCGCCTGACCTGAACCCCATAGAGAATCTTGTCAAGAGGAAGATGAGACACCAGACCCAACAATGCAGATGAGCTGAAGGCCGCTATCAAAGCAACCTGGGCTTCCATTACACCTGAGCAGTGCCACAGGCTGATTGCCTCCATGCCACGCCGCACTGATGCAGTAATTCATGCAAAAGGAGGCCCAACCAAGTATTGAGTACATAGAAATAAACATACTTTTCAGAAGCCTGACATTTCTATTTAAAATATCCTTTTTTTTATTGATCATATGAAGTATTCTAATTTTTTGAGATAATGAATTGGTAGGTTTTTGTTAAATGTGAGCCAAAATCATCACAATTGAAAGAACTAAAGACTTAAAGTACTTCAGTCTGTGTGCATTGAATTTGCATTGAATTGTGAACAAGTTCCACAATTTGAATTGAATTATTGAAATAAATGAACCTTTCCACGACATTCTAATTTATTGAGATGCACCTGTATATTAAAATAAAAAAGCAGTTATTTAAAAAAAAATTGGTTAGCATAATCCAAACTTCTTTGGGTACCGACCTCCAAACTTTTGAACGGTAGTGTATATACTATATAGGGTAAATTCAGGCAAATTGGCCAATTTTTTGGTTGTCATCTCAGTGTCAAAAGGGGCACAATTCACCTGAATTAGCTGCAATTCATGTCAGCTGCACCTTTGAATTTTTACCCTTTCATTCAGTCGTGTTTTTCTTATTTTAGAGGGTAGAGACAGCAGCTGTGTATAGGAAGAGACTGCGGATTGTACTGCAGCTCAGAGGTCGAGAGGTCCACTTGTTTTTTTTGTTTTTTTTTACATCAGTTCTACAGCTTGGCGCAGATACACAGTTAAACCAGCACAGCTCTGTTTATGTATGTGTGTGTGTAGGACTGTTTGGACAGGTGAGAGAGACCTGCTTCTGGCCCTAGTTTTGCTGAATGAGGACCTCTGGTCAAATTAACGAGACCACAAACTTTTTTTTATCACCTCATGTTAGGTGTTTATAGCTGTGACATCATCTGATAGAGAGTGAATGAAAGCAGAGCAGAAAAGAAGTGAGGAATGTGTCAGTGTGTGAGTCTTTGACGCAATTCACATAAAAGCTGAGTGAAATGAACATGAAATCAGTTTAATTTGATACTTCTTGCATTTATTAAGTGTGTTATGTGATGCTTTACAGATGTTTTGGTTATTTAATGCAATGACCTTTAGGAATGCACCGATTTTAAAATTCAAGCCACTACAGATAAAATGAATTTTAATAATGCTATTAAAATTCAATTTAAACACAGTCAACACAACATTTTAATTTATAGTATGAAAAAATAAAAAAATTCATTTTGAGATTCGCAAAGGATGACATCTAACAGTGTTATTAAATTATTTTTTGTGTTTTTCAAGATTTCATTTAAGCAAGCATTAGATAATGGCATTAGATAAAGTGTGTATTCTAGATCTAAAAATAAGGAAAATTAAATATTACTGTAAATATCCATAGCCATATTTTGCATCCCAAATTACATTATTTTAAAGTGTGTAAGTACATTGTGGGCCACTGCAAGGGAAACACACAAAAGGAGTAAGAAAACTGATTCATCTGAAATTCAAAATAATTTATCTAACACCTTAACTGTTTGATAAGTTTGATAGTTCCTGTCTAATGTAGGCCTACTAACAGTTTCGCCCACTCCAGCCATGCAACATTATTTATTTAAAAACAGTACGACTTCATACAACAGTGGCCAATACGCAACAATAATCTCTGTTTTGGAAATAAAAGTCCCTTAATTAAAACCACTCGCTGTAAAAGTTTTAATACAGTAACTTTACTGGAGTTTCTTTTATGAGCTTCCCACGATAAAAAAAAGTCCTTGAACTCAGTTTCGGAAAACTGTCAGACAGAGCAAGACAGAGAAGGAGAGCATGGCCTAAAGTTTTATGGGAACAAGTAAAATCATCTGAGGGCAGGTTATCAGAAAAGCTCTTCATTGTAAACACTGGCCATGAGGAGTGCAAATGAGTAAATTTACAGCTGCCGAACTTTACAAGTCTACTGAAACTTAGGAACAGTGTCAAATCCAAGCAAGTTGTTTACTATTATTCAAAGCTAATGGTCTGCGGGCCATGCACCTTAGACTGTGAGCGAGTCCTTGTGAGGAGTATGTGGGTGAAAAATAAGGGCCAATGTAATATTTTAGCATTATAACAGTCATGTTTAAACAATATGAAAAAGCTTGTTAAATGAGTTTACATTCAGAATCATAACATATGACAGATTCCCCCAAACCACTGTCAGTTACACTGCTGGCATCAATCTTTACACAAATATAGGGACTTCATTTACTTTCATACTGCAGAACCTTTGTTATTTACTGTATGCACATGAGAGCAATATTTACACAGTTTGCGTACACTGATGGGGGACAACATACATACCCTTGTAAAAAAAAAAAAGTGTGCCTAATTGTATTTATTGTGCACTTGTAGTCAGGGGCGTTTCTAGAGGGGTGGCACCCCTGACAATGCCCATCGCCATTGGATCAGAGCGCTGTCAATCTGCTTGATTTGCGAAGCAGAATCGCAGTTCCCTGTGTTTTCAAACAGAAGGAGAGAGAGAGACACCACTACATGTGTGGAGTTAATATTGTGCCATAATTAAACAAACAAATCCAGCATTTTGCAAACAAACACGATCTGCTTTGCAAAGGAAAACTCAGAAAGTGATGTGCAAATACAAATGTCAGTTTGAGTGAAAACGCAGAGGAGTAACAAATAAATGTATTGTTTTACAAATATAAATAAATGAGCCTACATCATATTTCATAAATAAATACAAACCATCCTACAAATGGCATGTAACCTTTGAACAAATACCATACAAATGCACGCCTGTCTGTTACGATTGTAAGACACTTGTCTTTTTAGCAACTTCCTCTTCCAAAAAAGCAGCATCTCAAAGCGCTTTACAAGAACATACAAATAAAATACAATGGAATAGGGGAAATAAAAGATAGAAAAATACATACATCAAAACACATTTCAAGACATACAGTTATGTATAAAACAAAATAATCAAGGACGTGCCATTTCTGTGTCTGTAGCTTTAAATGCTAATGATGAGGAGAGAGGCGGGGCAAGGTGGAGGGTGGGTGTGTGGCCTTAACTAGCTTGCGGCCACGGTTGACAGTGGATGTATCGCAATGGCTCGTAGACACGCAGTCGTTCAAGCTTTTGAGTTTGACTCAGAATCTGATCCGGATGGAGAAGCACCAGATGAAGAAGTTGCAACTCAGAGGCTACAGCAGGACATCTCCGAATGGTTAGTTTAAAATATTGTGTCTGGATACGGTACTATAGTTGGTTTGTTTATGTATGCTGTTACAGTTATTATCATGTAGCTAATGCTAGCCTACATTGTTGGCTTTTCATATTACGCTCGCCTCGCACGGTAGTAGCTCATTTTCTCATGGGCGAGCAAAGCAGAGAAAGGGGAGGTAACCTTTCCCTGTATGACGACATATAGGGAAGATTCCAGATTGGGCCATCTGAGCTTTCATTTTCTTACCCAGGATACCCAGGGCTCGGTTTACACTTATCGCCTTTTCTAGCCACTGGGGGACCATAGGCAGTCTAGGGGAACTCATATCAATGTTAAAAAACCTCATAAAGTTAAATTTTCATGCCATGGGACCATTAAGGTTTTTTTAATGTTTTGAAAGTAGTCTCTTAATATCACCAAGGCTGTATTTATTTGCAATACTGCAAGCACAACAAACATCACAAGAATCGAAAATGGGCTACTAGTACTTTCCCATAGACTGGAGTGAGACCACAGACATCTCTTGAGGTGTTGCGATGTTCTTGGCGCTCTGTGGTGTGACAGATTGCTGTAGCAATTCAGTTCAAAGCAGAGAGTATGTGAACCTGTCATCTCTTCCGCTTTACTAGTTAGGCTACAACACAAAATAAACATGAATGAACATCCGAAGATATGTTGAAAGATACAGTACAACTTACTGAAATCAGTATCATGTCACGTGATAATCAATCAGCGTTTCAACCGCGAAAAACCGTCAATAAATCAGCTTGTAAAAATGTCACATTTACTGTCACATTTACCTCAGAAAAGCTGTTCAACGTCCAAAAACTCGTTAGTCAGCTACAAAAATGAATTTAGAGAGGAGCATTTTGTTAAATATATGCACGATAGGTAGGCTATTCATATTTATTGTATTTGTACTTAACATACTTTTTTTTTTCTTTAATATTGAATGTATAAATCTGGTATATACAGCCACCATTTAAATGTTTAGGCCTAAAAACGAGTAGCAACCTAATTATGTCATTACAAATTTATTATAACGTTATTATAAAATCTTCCTTATGTGCAATTTATATGAAAGTAGCTTACAAATCAATTAATTGTAACCGTTAATATTATAATGATGTACAAACTGGGGTTCCCTGTATAGTTTACTGCATTAGTTGAGTTTTTTTTTTTTTTTCTTTGAGGAAATTTGCCATGTACTGTAAGTTACCTGATAGGCCCCATTAATTAATACTGAAGGTAATCAAATCAAAATTGCAAGCTTCTGAATCAAAATCGAATCCAACTGTGAAATTTGTCAATGCCCAGCCAAGTGTCAATACATTTTTGTTGCTGTTGTTGTTTGTTTTTTACTTGAAGCAAATGTTGTTGTTTTTTCATTTATTTACTTGTCAGAGTGCACCAGAATGCCTCGTTAACATGATAAAATCACAAAAAAATTTGCCCCCAGACCCCCCTACAAAAAAATGTCACCTCTTAGGTTTGCAGATATGATTAGTACACACAAGGGCATTGCACTATGCGGACCAAACCTGCAGAAACCTGCAGCATGTAGAAGGTGTAGGTGAAGAAGACTGAAATTATTTTAAATAAGTTTTGTTAAACAAGAGATAAATAACTATTTACAGATAGGTAACATCTGGTCACATTGTAAAGGTTTATAAAAATAACTACATACACTATTTACACTATCAAAACCACAGCACAGACAGACGTGGAACACACAGACAAATCAACACTTATTCATCCTCTACATCAGAAATTATGTTGCTTAGGTTACACAGGGCAAATTCTCAAAATTTAATCAATTTTAGGGGTGAGCTTAATTGGAACTGTCGTAAGTAAGGATTTTGAAGTTTTTCAGTCATATGACCCGCTCAACGTGGACACATACATTGGTGATGTGCCTGGTGTTGGTGGTGTCTTCTTCTGAGAGTTCCATGCCTCTCTTGGCAAATGCCGGAATGACAAGTTTCACCTTCCTTTCATAGAGGAGATCGGTAATGGTGAAGCCTCTGTCTGCAATTACTTCATCGCCTGGACGAAGGTATTCCAGAAATCCTGAATTTGCAGTTATGAATTTATCACAACACCAGGTTTTGAAACACCAAACCTTTCAGCAAGATCACCCTGCAACAAATTAAAATGCAGCTTCATCAGAGTCATCAGGAGCTGATCCCAAGTGTGTAGCTGGAAGCTGTTGGATTATGTATTGGTAAGGTGCTCAGCGACTGTATGAAATGCATCCAATATCAACTGCTGACAGAGGTGGTTGTTTCTCAGCATGTAGAAAGTTATGTACAATGGTGCCAGCTCAACGCATTGTGTTCTCATATAAGATGTAGGTGGCTTCAGGTTAAGTTGTGATTTTGAAGCGTAGTTGTGGTCAGAGACAGATGGATCTTCCCAGTGTGTTTCTGCATTACAGTTCAGGGGGGTGTGGATGTGATCATCCTCACAGTTGTCCACTGCATCACTGACGCTCAGTGTAAGCTATTGTAAAACTCTATAATGTACCATTGTACTATCATAAATATGAAATGCATAGGTGGCAATGCTAATAATGCAAGATTTGTTGTATTTTGTTAACTGCTCGTTACTGATCTCAAATGTATTCATAGAATGGACTTCACAAATCTAGCGTTAGGCTAACAAGCACGTGGTTAGCTAAGTTAGCTTACCTGAATCTGACAACCTATTCAGCACCCGGCATGACTTCTTTACTGGAACATCGTAGCCGGGCCATTTCTCAAGGTAAGGGTGTTCGTCAGTCAGCTTCCCGTCCATGAAATGGTATGAACACACATAAGGGCGCTTGGGTGGGCACTTCAAGTTTAGCTCCTTCAGCCACTGCCTCAGGTGCTCCTTGTCTTAAGGTGGTGGGTGTAAATTGTAAAGTGCACCGCAACACACCGATCGCTTTACATTGTGTTCGAAACATCGTTGATGCAACTGATCTCTCTTCTTAATCCAATTGTTATGGCAGCCCCTAAATGAGCATTTAATACTTAACATATTTGCTTTCTGTTATAATCTACCGTTACGGCTATAGGATTACGGCTAGTGACTAGCTTAGGTTCCTTTCAGCAGGAAGTAAGATGACAAAACGAACGCAATGGCGTCACCCTTGTTGTCGCGAAAATAAGGTGAATACACACGCGAGAGCTACAACCTGTCACTACAAAGCCAGAGTAATCAAGCAAGCGCTTCAATCAATGATGAACCAATGGTAAACAAGCCTTATAAGCAAGACCAACCCACCTAATTATCATACACGACAAAGAAATGTAAGAATAAATATAAAAAAATTTTTTTTACAAAAATTGGAAAAAATAAATGTTAAAATAAATAAATCTGGAAATAAATGCATATTGGAATAAATAAATATAAAAAATAAATGAATGCATAAATATAAGTAAAATATAAAAGTAAAAAATATAAAATAAATATAAAATAAATGGAAAAATAAATAAAAGAATAAATAAAGTTAGAAATAATTAAAACAAAAGCAGAAAATAATAAATTAAGGGGGAAAAAACGAATTTTATTAAAAATGAATCATATTTATTTTATCAAGGCATTTATTCATTTATTTATTTTCCTATTATCACATTTATTTACCTATTTATCTATTTATTCATTTATATACTTATTTATTCATTTATTTATTTTTTGATTTATTCATTTTTAATTTCTGCAGGTTTGGTCCTCCATATTGTACAACATTTGGGAAATCACTTCATGCTTTCTACGTCAGTATTTATTTCCAGTTTAATTTTCTGATTACCCATGGGGCCCCCCTGACTGGTTCTTGGTCACTTATTTTGATGTGTTGACTAACTAAAGTTGCGTTTCCACTGAAATTACCCGGAACAATTTGTCCCAGGAACTTTTCCCCCCAGATGTATTGCTAGCTCTGTTTCCATAGTGGTCTAAAGTACCGTAAAGATAGTCCGGTGACGTAGGACTGCGTGCAACTTTTCAGTTCCCGCTGGATTTCGTCCTCCGCATATAAGCTTAATAAAGCGTGAACCTCGTCATCAGTCCATCTGTCGTATTTTTAAAACTCCATTGTTGATTCTAATAGCAAAACAACTCTTACTGGACACACCGCAACAGACTTTAAAAAACGATGGTTGAAATAAAATGCTGTGTGGAGTCAGCCAATCAAAATGCTGCCTCCCATGCCAGAGATGCCGGTTTGAATCCTGCTCAGATTGAGACCTGTAAGGCAGGTTATATTTAGGGGCTCGTCTGGGATGGGAGTGAGGTTTAGGGGATGAGTGTAACAAAGGCCAACTAGTAAGAATTGTGCGTGTAAACATCACTCCCCTGGCCTCAACAGGGATGGGATCCAAACTGGACCCTGTACGCAGGACCCACTGAGACACGTTGGGTAGAAGTTGAGTAGAAGACACGGCAGAATGTGTTCACTGGAAACCGATGCTCTCTGAAAGGCACTCGAGAAGCAACACTCTCCTTCTTCTGTTGTGCGTATGAAGAGCTGGAGGCTGATGGCTGAAAAGACCTAGACCGGCGAGGGATGAACCTCTTATATGCAGCTGACTGGCGTTTCACCTCCTGAAACATCTCAACGACCAAATTAACTGAGTTGCCAAAGAGGCCAGAAGGCGACAGCGGGGCATCAAGGAGGAACGCCCGAGAGGTTCAACTATGGATGCGTCTCTGCCACCACTAATGCTGCCATTGAGCGGCCAATGGCATGGGCCGTATCCTTAGTGGCACGGATAGACAAATCGGTGGCCTGACACAGTTCTTTAATGTCGTTGAGACCAACCTCCTCGCTCTCATATAGGTCATTGAGCAGGTCAGCTTGGTATGCCTGCACGATAGCCATGGTGTGCAGGTATGCACCAGCCTGACCCACTGCCATGTAAGCCTTGCCAACCAAATTAGAAGTTGTATGGCACGGTTTGGTGGGCAGCGTCGGGGCCTTGTTGGATGACGCAACGTCAGGTCAAGTCAGTTAAATTATATTTTAATTTACCATAAAGGCTTGTCGGTACATTGAGCAGTACACTTAACCAACTAATTGCATTTACTATAAATTTAAACTATAGTACATTTTTATTTAATTGTAAACATGAAATTAAGTATCTGAAAACATTACATTCAGTTTGCACTTTATATTGCACTTTATGCAGTGTATTATTTTTAAATATATTATTTCTATAATAAGTACTTTTTCACAAGGGTACATAATGACATAATCAACATATATGCAAGATAAGTCTTGAAATCCACCCCATGAAATCAAAATTGCAATTGCTGAAAATATTATTATTTCAATCTGAAATTATGAATGTTTTTAGTATTTGAGTATCTTTCTCTTTAACAGTTGTAATGCCAGTTTGGCTTTACCTCTGTGTTTGTACAGGTGTTTTAGTAATGCGGTCTCTCAGTACGTGGTGAGTGTGTGTATTTGAAAGAAAGCAAGAGAATGAATGCACACCGACCCACTTCTTTAGCCTGGCAAGAAGGTCAGTTGGACCAACAGACGCACACACAAACTCAATTACATTAGTCATAACTGCCCATGGCTGGATGCCAGACGTCACAAACTGAACACTTCTCCTCTTTGAAGTCTTTCACTCACTGTGAGGAGAATAAGCAATGTATGCAATGAGTGCACAAACTGTTGTTTTACAAAATGTGCACATGTATTTATACATTTTGTGCACAAAATGTATGTATGTATATACATATAAGTGTGTGTGTGTGTGTGGTATTACAACATAAACATGGTTTATGAGGACACTTCATGTGTCCTCGTAAACCAAATAGCTTAAAAAACATACTAAACAATGTTTTGTTTTGTTTTTTGTTTTTTTTTTAAATTCCAAAAATGCAGACAGTTTTCTGTGATGGGTAGGTTTAGGGGTAGGGGTGGTGTAGGGGGATAGAATGTACAGTTTGTACAGTATAAAAACCATTACACCTATGGAGATTCCCAGTAAACCATATATACAAGTGTGTGTGTGTGTGTGTACTGTATGTGCCTATCACTAAAAACTGAGATCCACACAACTTTTGATCAGTGGATTTACAGAAATCATTTCACTTTTAAGTCTGTTCTCATCCAGTGTGCGAAATTCAGCAGACCACTTTAGGTATAGCACAATGTAATATTTAATGCACTTCATACTGCTCATAACAAAGAATGAAATATATTTTTATTCTCTTTGTATTTATATCAATATGGTACAAGATTATTCAAATCAATGAGATAAACGGGTGAGGTCAAAAGTAATCTAAAATTAATCAAAAAGTTATTATATTATATTATTAAATTATATTACCTTAAGTGTGTAATGAAATAGATTACGTTACTAACTACACTTTTTGTATACATTTTTATGTTCCTGTGGAAAGGAAAGGAAGTTATGACATTTTTCCCATCCTCTGGACTGGTGGATATGGGGCTGAGGAAATGATGCTGAGCCTTTCTGTCTGAATGGCTCAGGCACAGAAGCAAGAAAATTTACAGTCACTGCCTGTCTGTTTCACTATTTGTACAGTATTGAGAGACATTTATACACCCAGCGGTTGGCATTAGCACAGCTAATGCCAACAACCCAACCAAACAACCCTTTTCTAAGTCCTCTATGGCAAGACTTCAAAGAAAAGCCATTATTGCTTCCTTTGCCACATTATGATGGAAATATTTGTCAAACAGTGATTTTAATCTGTGTTTCAGGCACAGTTGGCAGTACAGTGAGGCAGCTTTCAGTCCAGCACATCATAGAGAGTTTTATAGCTGAGAATTACTTTCAGAGGGTAAAATCTACTGAGCGGCACACATAAATGATGGAGATTGTCAGGAGAGAAGGCAAGAGCGGAGAGAAGGCAAGAGTGAGAGAAATTAACCCCCAGAGAACTACTGTTTTTTTTTTTGTTTTTTTTTATTGATTCAGTTTAAATAGGTTAAACATACAACATCTGTTTAATGTAACAGGAACTATTTTAGCAGACACATATTTACCATTTGAATGTTCCAGCACTTTTGATCAATGTAATGCATTCTTACTAAATAAAATGAATAATTTATTTTTTTTTAAAAATCATACTAACCGCAAACTTTTGAACGGAAGTATGTGTGGGTATTTATAATCAATACAGAAAGAAAATATAGTATCCGTAATAATTATTTAGCTTTTTTTCTATTATCATTCTGACAATATAAAGGAGCAAAAAAGTGGGCCGTCCTCTCCCTCAACAACCACTTCTGCCAAATGCACAAAATAAAACCCCACCCAACCTGTCTTTGATACAAACTGAGGATGTGAAAGATGAAGGCACAAGATGAAAGGAACGAAGCAGATTTTCATCACGCTGAAATGTAGATCAAAGTGTAAAGTGAGAGAGCTTAAAGAGTACAGACACATACAGATTGGAAGAAAGGCTGAATTCCCTCTGTGCATCTGTTTATCAGTGAGGAGATACTATAGACTGGACCTAGACCAGTCTCTCTCTCTCACAAACACACACACACACACACATGCTTGGCTCAGATACATTTTAAGAGGAACCAGGGAATTAGATTCAGCTGTATGTGTGCAGGACTCATAAGACCTCACTGTCACATGATTTACAAAGAAAACACATCTTTTGAAACACACACACATGATTACACACTCTCACACATGATCTGCTTTATAGCTATTTCTCTATTTTAAAAAAGTCAATATTCCTTTCTTATTAATTTCACAACCAGCAATTTATGTATCCTAGTAAATACAAACAATTATTTAATATTAATATTTTCAATTGGTTTAATTTTATTTTATTGCTGTGAACTTTATATGCTGTGATTATTTACCTTGACACTGTTGTCTTGCAGTAACCAAGCAAACAAACATTAAAGTTTTAATGAAACTTTATTTATGGTTACTTGTGGTGGAATGATGCCACAACTAAGGGACCTTTTGCAAAAAAACAAAAAAAAATTGACATAAATATGAGAGGTGAATGATGAGAATAAATGATAAGAGGGTTTATGTTTCTTTCGATCTTTGTTTCATTTATCATAATTTTAAAGATGTAATGCAAGTTATATTTTTTAGATGAAAGATTGATTTTAAGATTAAAACTCTGCAAGGATAAAACAATGAAATCCTGAAACCATCTTGGAAAAATACATTTTCAATATGGTTTCAGTGGACATACATTACATGTACATACAGTACATATAAATGTTGTTCTCATGATCAATACACTGTGATGAATGTTGTATTATACTCAAACTACTCAGATCCTATGAACATGTTCTCTTCTGAGTTGCTCTACTTTTTCTTTATGCAGGATGTGGGGTATCCTGTCTGAATGCTGGAATGTTGGGCGCCTAACATCAAACCAGAGGAAGTGGGGAGGAGGGGTAGAGGGCAAGAAGAGAAGGAAGAGGTTGAATCAGTGGTAACTGGTGGTAAAGAGAAGGAAAGTGCACCGGTTTTCCATCAAAACAGAATGTGAAAGGTAATTGTGAGGGAAACAGACAGATGGCCCATATGCACACTGAGATGTGAGCTGAAATGAAAAATTACCTCAGAATATCAAAACAGAACCACTGTTTTACAGGAAGCATTTCTGGAGCAAATTCTGCACCTGCATTTAATTTACACTGGTTATGAAATTATGTATTTGTATGTATGTATGTATATTTTTTTTCCAGTAACTAAGAACATTTAGGCATTAAGGACAGAAATGATTACCAAAAGCTTTGTACATTGCAACTGTTTAAACTCTGCTTCAAATGATTTCCCATGAATGACCTGTAAAAATTTGAAATGCTATTACTCACACTGTTGCAATATTTTAAATTATTCCACTTTTTTAAAGTTATTCAACTTTGAAAAACATTTTGTCAGATTCTTTCTTCAAATTACATTGTTTGCCAGCAGGGTAGGGAAGGTTACTTTTTAAAATGTACTTTGGAATACTAATAAGGTATGTAACACAAAGGGTCCAACAAACATAGGACTTGGTTTTCCTCTGCATATTATTTTTAACAACATCAGTTTCCCACAGTATTTCTTGAAGGAAAAAATGCAGACAACCTTAAAAAAAAATATTGATGCAACACAACGCTTTAAAGGGTAAGTTGACCCAAAAATGAAAATTCTGTCATTAATTACTCACCCTCATGTCGTTCCACACTTGTAAGACCTTCATTCATCTTCGGATTACAAATTAAGATATTTTTGATGAAATCCGATGGCTCAGTGAGGGCTGCATTGACAGCAAGACAACACATTCAGTGCCCAGAAAGCTACTAAAGACATATTTAAAACAGTTGATGTGACTACAGTAGTTCAACCTTAATGTTACGAAGTGACGAAAAATACTTTTTGTGCGCCAAAAAACAAAATAACGACTTTATTCAACAATAGTGATGGGCGATTTCAAAACACTGCTTCATGAAGCTTCGAAGCTTTGCGAATCTTTTGTTTTGAAGCAGTGGTTCGGAGCGTGTATCAAACTGCCATAGTCACGTGATTTCAATAAACGAGGCTTTGTTGCATCATAAGTGTTTCAAAATTTCAATGGTTCACCTCTGGGGGGCGTGACTTTGGCAGTTTGATACACGCTCTGAACCACTGATTTGAAACAAAAGATTCGTAAAGCTTCGAAGCTTCATGAAGCAGTGTTTCGAAATCGCCCATCACTAGATATTGCTGAATAAAGTCGTTATTTTGTTTTTGGCGCGCACATTCAACACATTCAAAAGATTCAAGTGCAATTTGCAGAACTGTAGCTCAGGATGCTTTTGCAGTGTCAGAGTCAGAGAATCACCAGTTGCTGTTTACATTAATTGCCTGTTACAGATTGCAATAATGTTTAAATGAAATAAATAATCAAAGTAATCACTTTGGCAATCTAAAATACTTTTTGGGTGTAACTGTAATTTGATTACCACCCATTTAAAATGTAACTGTAATGAAATACCTAAGTTATATTTGTATTTTTTTTAATTAATATTTTCTGCTTCATGCATTAAACATATTTAACACAATTAACTCAGCATCCATTTTTTTGGCATCCTTTAGCTAGTGTTAAAGTATATGATCACACCATCTGTGTTAGCTCACCAGCTCTGTGAAGCGAGAGAGAGCAAGTGACCGAGGGTGGGTCAGCTATCCTATGATCAGCCAATCATTCATTTAAGTCCTTAAAAACGCCATCTCCACATTTACAACATTTATGTAAATATTAATACCTATTAGTTGCCATTAAAGTGAAATCACTGAACCTAAACATACAAGCTTGATAAAAATGCTAATTTTTGAAGAAAATTTTAGATGGCACTTAGAGGCTTTTGCATCTGAAGTCTTCTTTTTTTGTGTTCTTATTTTATTACATTATTTTATAATTTAATATGTATGTCTATTTGTTTTTATTCTTATTTTATAAATTTATCCACTAACCGTTCTCCATCAGTGTCTGACTCCGGTTTGAACAATGTAAGGCTGAACACCGTTACTGACAATCGTCATTTTGGCTGTGTAAGATTCTCCAGCTTTGTTGAGCAACCGAAGTGCGAACTGTTAAAGCTCCGCCCTCTTCTGGAAAGTGAGCCGGGAGCAGCAGCTCATTTGTATTTAAAGGGACACACACACAAAAACTGAGTGTTTTTGCTCACACCCATAGGGGCAAATTTGATAAGCTATAATAAATGAACTGTGAGGTATTTTGAGCTGAAACTTCACAGATACATTCTGGGGACACCAGAGATTTATATTACATCTTGTAATATACAAGGTTACATGGGTCAAAAAAAGAAAAGAAAAAGCTTTTTTTTTTTTTTGTGGCATACAGGGCCATTTTGGCAGGGCAAGTAAAATCAGAACCACTGGCCCGACTGGGTGTCACAGTCACCAGCTGGGGTTCTCAGGACAGCCACCAGAGGGCACTCATCCACAGACCTCCAATATTCAGTCATGGACTACATTCCCCATTATCCCTAAAGGGATAATCTCATTTGGGTTCCTGTTCTTTGGTTCTGACCCAGTTTGCCTTTCTTTTGGATTTACCCTGTTTGCCTGCGTTCCTGTGCCCTGTTACCTTTTGGACTGTTTACCGTGTTTATGACCTTTTACCTGTTTTTGGATTATATCTTTGGATTACCCTTCAATAAATCAATAAATTACTGTATTTGGAACGTCAGCCTTTGCGTCTCCGAGCAGTTTCATGACAAAAGACTTTACCATATATGGATCCTGCAGTAAGAATCGACCGCCTGCGTCAAGGTAATCGACCTCTCGAGGACCACATCCAGGACCTTTTAGACACTGCAAATTTCTCTGATCACCCAGACTCTCATTGATTTCTTTTGTTATGTACTTTGTTATTACCAAACCAAACTCATCGGTGATGGTCCTCAAGGGTCCATGCACCATGCATCAAGCTCTGATGGCCACGGAAATCGTCCCACCACGGTCACCAGCATGTCGAGTTCCAATGGTTGCTAGTCCTGTGCTTTCACCGCCTTCCAGTCCTGTGGTCTCGATACCAGAGCCTGTTCACAACATGGCTGCCATATCAGAGCCTGTTCACAACATGGCCGCCATGAGTCTTCAGCGAACATGGACGTCACACCTCCAGCCGTCATGGATGCCACATCAGTGTTTCCGGTTGTCATGAAAGTTGCATCTGAAGCTACCAAGGCAGTACCTAGGTGTTGGAGACTGGCTTCCTGTTTGAAGGACACACCGCTGACATTAGTGCGAGCAGCTGTCATCTCTGCGGTGGTATCAGATATAAGGGTCTCAGAGGTGGTCCCACTGTCGATTGCATTCCACGTTACGGCGATAGCCATTTTGTGCGTTTGGGCCGCACACTGGTCCTCAGCCCTGGAGTCTGCTCCAGAGCCAGCTTCAGCCCAGGAGTCTGCTCCAGAACCCGTTTTAGCCTATGTGTTTGCTTCAGAGCCATGTCCTGCCCCAGAGCTCATCCACGTGTCGGTTCCAGTCCCTGAGCTTCCTGTCTGTCCGGATATGACCACAAAGGTTGTTCCTGAACTGACTGTCTGCCTCGACGTGACCACAGAGGTCGTTCCTGAACTGAATGTCACAGCTGGCCTTCATTCATAGTACTCAGTAAAAAGATGCCATTAAACAAATATTTACAATATACTGTCTTCATGTTGTCTTTACATTAATTTGGAGATTCAATTTGAAATTATGTATTATGGTATAAAAATATACTACACCCTTTTTTTTTCTTTTTTTTTCTTTTTTTAATTGATTGGCAGGACTAATATATAAATTTGAAACTGCTCTCAGTCACTTGCCACAGTGCCTTGCCTTTTCACAGTTGTTCAGTTGTCTGCTTTGGCTAGTCTCCTGTGTCTATTTAAACCATACTGGGCAAGGCCCATCACTCACACACATATATATGCACAGGGGTGGGCTGAGTTTCAGACATTTTCACATTTTGACTCTGAAAATATGCAGAGCTGGCAGCAGACAGACATGTGAGTCATGGCCCATTCACAAACACGCACACACACAGATGCACAGAGGTTTAGGAGAGAGGGGACACATGCATTCTCACATTAAACACACAATACATGCAGACAGTAGCTATGCTCTCTGATCAGCTGCGCACATCAAATAATTCACTCCCGTTTTAAAACTGCTTGTACAAAACTTAAACTTTATTAATATATGACTAACAATTAAAAAATTAGACTGATTCAAGTTGTTAAATGTGTTACTAATTAAATATTTTTTGTTATCTGAATGGTTAGGTTACTTGATTTTCACAGAACTGTCCTGGCAAGAGTACTGTCAGTCACATAAATGTTGGGAATATTATGTAACATTCATAGAAATAAAACCTAAATATAACCTCAATAACATATGGCAGGTAAACATGCAGCTCTGTATGGAGAATCAGCTTTACCTGACATAACCCAAGCTTCTAAGAAACTGATAACAGACAGTCAAATGGGCAACAGGTTTTATTTAAAGCGGAGTCAGTTGTTGGGAAATACTTAATAGTGAGACTGTTTGTTTAGATCAAATATGGTGTTGCTAAATTCTTGAAATACCACATTCATTTAATTTGTTGAATTGGGTAAATGTTCCTGCAGAGGTTCTTTGTGGCTGTTCAACTACAGCTGTTTGAGTTGAGAATATGTTAGACTGTTCATTATGTTTTAAAGCAGTTTAACCCTAATCAGGTCAGTGTGTGCATGTGTGTGCGTGTGTGTGCGTGTGTGTGCGTGTGTGTGCGCGTGTTTTTGTGATTTATGAGGACACAAATTTGTATGATGACATGGGTATTACACTGGTATTACGATGTAAACATGAAATATGAGGACATTTCATGAGTGCTCATATTTAAAATAACTGTAAAAACATACTAAACAATGTTTTATTAAAAATGTAAAAATGTAGAATGTTTTCTGTGATGGGTATGTTTAGGGGTAGGGGTAGTGTAGGGCAATAGACAGTACAGTTTGTACAGTATAAAAACCATTACGCCTATGGAATGTCCTCACAAAGATAGCAAAACAAACCTGTGTGTGTGTGTGTGTGTGTGTGTGTGTGTGTGTGTGCGCGCATGTGTGTGTGTGTGTGTGTGTGTGTGTGTGCGCGCATGTGTGTGTGTGTAGGTCAGTAGGGGAGGCTGCTGTGAGGGATACCAGCCATTACAGAGAGACAGAAGGAACACTGAGCCAACATGTGCCAAACATATGAGGGAACAGGCTCACACACACGCACACACAAACACAAACACGCTCAAATCACTTTATGAGAGAGAGGACAGACTTTTATATTAAGACAGGAACATACAAACAAGCAGCTCCTTGAAAAGATGAAAGCAAAATGGATCATTTTTTTGAACATTTCAGACATTTAATAAAATTTCAACACTGTTTTGTTGTTTTACATTACCTAAAAACTATTATTTACTGTTTATTAATATATTTTATTTTTGTTATGATAACAGAATATATGAGCATAGTCATTAAATTTTTTTTTGTTTGTTTGTTTTTGCACTAGGACCACTTTCTCAAGATTCCTTTTTCAAAACTCTTCACACAGTCAGCACAACAGCAGTCTACAGTATGTGAAATAGCCTGTGGATTATTTATTAATAATAAATGAATTTGAAAAAAGTGACATAAGTATTGTGAAACTATAAAAAGGTTTGCTTTTTAATTTTCTAAATAGTTTTTTTTTTTTAGTTGACAGTCACAAAAAGAAATTCCTTAGCTCTTCCAGCAGGTGCTATCATTACACCAGTAGGTAGTGACAAGCGACTGTTTTAATGAGTGAACCAATCAACCAATTTGTAAAAAAAAAAAAAAAAATGTTGATTCACACAGGAATGAAAAAAAAATGACTCTTTATGACTGAGTCATTGAATCATTCGATCAACCGATTTGTTCAGAAAAACTGATTCATTCAGGAACAAAACACTACTACTATGTTTTGCTCAGAATTATTCAGTTAAGCGATTTGTTCAGAAACACATACACCACTATGTGTTGCTACTGTTTGGCTTCGTTTTGAATTTTCGTTGGTGGAGCAGAAATACACAAAGTAACAAGCAATTGCCTAAAAAATATCATTTATTAACTTAAGATAAAATTGTGTTGTGTTAATTTATCCAAAACTGAAAATTCAGTCATTTATGACTGAATAAGCAATTACTAACCCTCATATCCAAACTCATAAGACTTTCGTTCATAAAGACTTTCGTACTATCTTCTAAACAAAAATGAAGATTTTTTTAACACTTGAGCTTCCATTTACTAAATCTGAGTGCTGCATGTACATTCGCTGATCAGTGTTTATATGTGAATAAAACTCTACGTTAAATCTATTCATCATATAAAGCAGTCACGTCTCTTCAGAAGACTTTGATTAAACCGCTTGATTTATACAGATTTCTTTTAAGAACGTTTTGAAGCATCAGCGTTTTGGGAGAATAGACTTCTAATGGAGGGATAGAAATCTCTCAGATTTCATTAATATCCTTTTAAGGTGTTTGTACAGTATATTTCTAGTCATTAACTACAAAAAGGTTGCCCTTTCATATTTTTTTGTTTATTGGGTTGTCACTAGCTATATATTTCATAAAAATATTTCATAAAAAGTCTGGTGCAATGAAGAAAATTGTGAAATTCTTTGAAGTAATTGCATGTCAGAGTAGTGTTAGCTGCCTGTTTGCTGTGCCTGTGTGTATGTGTGTGTGTCAGCGTGTGAAAATGGGGCTCTGGAACACCCAGAGAGCTGAGAGGACTGATTACAGCTAATTACTCAGATAAAACACACCAGCTGGAGCCACAACTCTCGCTCTCTCTACTAGACTGACTGGTAGCCGCTGTTCAGTTCAGCTATCAGCACTCTCTCAGCGGTTCTCTACAGCTCCAGACAGTGTTTTCTCCAGGCCCGTGGTCTTGGCCTAGCATGATTGAAGGGTGTTGAGCCAGCCGTTAATAGGGACTCCCATAAAGCCACACACTCCAGCCAAATGTGTCCATAACAGCAAGCCAGATTAATCTGTAGTTTTTTGAATGGCTCTCTAAATCTATTTTCATACTAAATATATGCCACAAATCTTTAACTGAATCCTGAGCCAAAAACAGTCATCAGTGATAAAATGGACGTAGGTCTCTTGCCAAAAATTAGAGTCTGGAGGCAGAACAAAGAAAAATAGAAATGTTTGAATATTGCACAGCAAGACATGTTGACAGCACAGAGTAAGAACCTATTAGCATGTGTAATTTGTATTAATATTTGAATACTATATATAATAAGATTATTTATCTTATGGGCTTGTTGCCTTTATTAGGTAGGACAATACTGAGGTGATAGGAAATAACAGAGTTTTACTTCAAGAGTAAGCAGTGGAAAGTCGACAGGACTGTCTCAAATCCTTCTAGCAGTACTAGAGAATGAAAGCGTACAACAATATAAGTCAGTCAGGCTGGACTCGTATGCCACTTAAACTACTCATTCCCCTAAAGCTTGGCAGGTAACTCATGCATGACATTCCCTGCCTCTCTCCTTCACTCACACACTCACTCTTTTCTTTCCACCCTCTCTCCGCTGGCCAATTATGTGTGGGCTTGGAATTGAGTCCCCCTTTCATTCTCTTTCTTTCACTCGCTCCATTTTTCAAGCTTTTCTGGTGGGATGTTAGATGGATTTTTGCCACCTCCGTCCTTTCCTTCCTTGGTTGTACATTTCATTTCTATTTTTCACCTTTTCTTTTATCTTTTTCTCTTGAGGCTAACGTTTCCATTTGGTTTGGCCTTTTTCCTACCTGATCTAACCCTTACAAATTGCTTTCACTACATTTGATTAGAGTCCGATTTGCTTTGAGTTGACAAAGGTAAGAGAACCTTAGTACATTATAGAATATTAATTTCATTTTTTTTTTTTTAAATATGCAGTTCTATTAAAGGAGCATAGAAAGAGAATAGAAAGTTTGTGACAAGGATCGGCTCATTTAGTCATACATTGGTTGAGTTATGTGTTTGTGATTCACTAAAAAAAAGAACCGATTTAGGAGACTTTTGCTCATGAATTGACCCTTTGCCAGGATATTGACTGACAAGCGATCTAACCAATCATAACACTGAATCCGCTATTTTGTCCGACAAAGCAGTTAGGAGTTAGCAGATTAACGTCGGTGGACTTGAACTTGAAAAATAGTGTGTACTGACATCTTTCCGCAATTTAAACAACATTCCTTATCATGTTCATTCATGTTTATTTGATGCTATTAAATGAACTAGTAGGAAGAGATGATCGGTTCACGAGCCGCTTGAACTGAGGCGCTACAGAGATTTGTCACGACACATTAAAGAGCCACAAAATGGTATTTATTGTTTAAATTTCTTTAAAAATGACAAATTTGAAATTTGAGTGTTTGTTTCATATCAAAGTAACCTGCTCTGTCTTGTCTGTCGATGCATTGTCAGTGTCCTCTTTGCTCCGCGATGTATTTTTCACTACGTGAGAACATGATGTGTGGCGAGAGATGGGCATGGCTTGTCGGATGTAGCAACAGTAACTAAAGGGGGCGGGTCTTTGCGAACGGTCAATTGGACTACACTAACTGTGCTGTATGTTTATAGGCTGCAAGGATAACATAGTTTTGTCGCGTTTAGGTGTATACGCAAAAAAATTGTATCGGATAGGCGTTTCGTCCAGACGAATCCGGCGTTTTCAGAAGGTAAATCCGATATTTTTTTTAACCGGGTCCCAGAGTGGATAAATCTGAAAACGACGCCCTTGCGTTTTCGTGTGTACAGCCTATCCGTATATTTTGTGAAACGATGATGTCATCACATACTGGTCTGGCATGTATACTACATCGTTTTGAGCCGGTTTCAGCGGTTTCGTGTGTACGCAGATATTTCTTGAGAATAGGAAAAAAAAGATTGGAAAGGGAAAGATCTGGCTTCGTGTGGACGGGGCCTTAGTCAAATTATTTGGCTTTTAATCAGTTAATTCAGATATTACCACATCAATCACATTTTAGGTTACCTGACACATTTTCCAGTGTAAGATCTTCTCTCTAGAGAAGCATGGTCTTTCTCAGGTCAAGGTCCATCAGCATGCTGTTTATTATTCTGACCTCTGTCAATGTGCCAGCAGGCATCAGGGGGGAACCGCAAGAGGCCCAGGAGGCCACTAATGCACACACACACAGAAAGAAAAGGAGAGGGAGAGCTCTGAGGGTCTGGGTTACTTGTATATTTGTGTAGTTTGATTCTGGCCTGAGGGAAGGTGCAAAAACAAACTTCACTTCCTCCCATTGTGTAGAGGGTGTCAAATGCCCTTTTAACCCCAGAAAGGCCTGAGGAGCTTAATCTTTCTGTCTTTAATCTAGTGAAAGCAGTGATGGAATATACTGGTTTATCTTTATTTTTCTATTACATAAATATATAGCTGAGTTGAACATACTGGTGAGTGAGTACTGGTGAAAGAAAGAAAGAAAGAAAGAAAGAAAGAAAGAGAAAGAAAGAAAGAAAGAAAGAAAGAAAGAAAGAAAGAAAGAAAGAAAGAAAGAAAGAAAGGAAAAGAAGGATTTGACTTTTCCAGGCATGTGGAGGAAAACATAAGAACCGATTGAAGGAGTCAACAAACTTTTTCTCCCAGGGAAGAAAGAAAAGGCACCATAACAATAAGCCGCCAGAGCGCCTTAGGCAGGGACTGTTCTGTTCTACACAACTGACTGGATCGAAGGAACGGGAAGTGCAATTTAATTAGTTGTGATTGGAAAGAAACTAAATACTTTCGACATGTAAACAAGCCCAAACAAAAGACAGGAGACATCTGGAAGCATCAAGGCCTGGAATAATGCATTCCACACTGGTTCACTACATTTTTTAACCTTTAAATGTTGGTGTTACCTCTTGAACTTGTAAATGCAGAAGAGTATGTGAAAGAACAAAGACTGCCAATAAGCAATATACCTCACAGTGATTCATCTAGCTTTACATTCCCAGTTTAAAACAGCTCAAATAACTCACAACACTTTCTTTGATGCTTGTATACCCATAAAGCAGTGTAAAACTCTTTGTATTGCATTATTACGTATTCATGAGGCCTTTTAATACACCTTATAATCAGTTGTTCAAATTGTTGAAAAGTTTAGGGTCAGTATGATTTTTTTTAGATATAATGCCACTTTTACAAGATGTAAAATAAGTCTCTGATGTTCCCAGAGTGTGTATGTGAAGTTTTAGCTCAAAATACTCCACAGATAATTTTTTATAGCATGTTAAATTTGTCAGTTTTTGTGTGTGTCCCTTTAAATGCAAATGAGCTGCTGCTCTCAAGAAGAGGGTGGAGTTTCAAGAGCTCCTGTTAGCAGCTCTGATTACCTCATGCAGACTCACTGAAAATGTCAGAAACTGTTCAGCCTTTTATGTTCAAACAGGAGTCAGACACAATGATGGAGAGACTCAAGAAGAAGTGACAACATGTAGAATGCAACAGGTCATTTCTGAATGGTTAGTTGATTAGTTTTTGTTGCTGATGTGGAGTTAACTATGTTAAAGTCATTGATTAGCATATTCTGTCATGGTAATCTATAAATCGCTCATGTGGGAACTGTTGTAAGATGCGTACAGAGCCAGAGAATATATGCTGCATGAAGATAGAACAGGTATAATTTAGTTTAATTATGGTTATAATCTGTCATGTTGTCATCTTGCTTTTATGACATGCTATTGCATTTGTGGTACGTATTGTATTGCAATAACATGGCTTCACCCTCTTTGTTGCGTGTTCTTGAGGACAGGGTTTATGTGAATTTTAGGGTTAGTGATGTCTCCAACCCGGGAAGAAGCTTGTTGTAGTCCCTACCAGCCATTTGTTGTAGTCCTTAAACAGAGAATTATTTAAAAGAAAATATCTCCGTTTGCATTGAACTTTGAGTGTCGTAACTTTGCAGATGTTGTTTATGCTCAAACAGCAACATTACACACTAAATAAAGTTAAAAAGGTGAAATCATAATCAACCACCCCTTTAAGAATTATTACTTTTATTAAGCAACAATGCATTAAATTGTTCAAAAGTGACAGTAATGACAATTCTAAAGCTACAAAATATTTCTATATAAAATATTGAAATTGAAAAAAAAAATTTAACTTTCCATTCATCAAAGAATCCTGAAAAAAAATCACAGTTTTCACAAATATATAACTGTTTTCAACATTGATAATAATAAGAAATGGTTCTTGCTTAGCATATCAGCATATTAGAATGATTTCTGAAGGATCATGTGACACTAAAGACTGGAGTAGCAATACATTACATCATTACGAATCAGTGGCTCAGAGCGCCAAAATCACATGATTTCAGGAAACGAGGCTTCGTTACATCGTAAGTGTTTTGAAACTTCAATAGTTCTCATGACTTTGGCAGTTTGATACACGCTCCGAACCACTGATTTGAAACAAAAGATTCGTAAAGCTTCGAAGCTTCATGAAGCAGTGTCGCTATTTTGTTATTTTTGGCACACAAAAAGTATTCTCGTCACTTTATAATATTAAAGTTGGTCCACTGTAGTCACATGAACTGTTTTAAATATGTTTTTAGTAGCTTTCTGGGCACTGAAAAAGGGAACTGATCCTGCTGGCGATGCAGGCCTTACTGAGTCATTGGATTTTATCAAAAATATCTTAATTTGTGTTCCGAAGATCTTACGGGTGTGGAACGACATGAGGGTGAGTAATAAATAAATGACATTTTTTTCATTTTTGGGTGAACTAACCCTTTAATAGTTCTACAGTTAAAGTGTATTAAACAGCAACACCAAATGTTATGTTAGCACATGCTGTAATGCATTACAGTTTTGAAAGGTTTAGCCATAAATAAAATAAATTATGAAAAGTATTATAAAGCATTTTATTTAGCTTTAAGATATTAAGAATATCTTTATAATATATTACTTATACAAACTTCATAGTGATATGCTACAAGAAGCTTATAGCTTGAGTGGAAATTCAAAATGATTCTGCCTTTTGTTTGGGCTTGTTTACATGTAAGAACCGTTAGCAAAAACCAGCTGTTCACAGGTCTAGCTGAACTCGTCGAGTATGTGCGCATGCATATGTGTGCTGAGCTCGGCGTCCCACGGAGGAATTGGCAGGAATGCTTTTATGTCCTTGCACTGCTCCTGGAACACAGGCATTTGAGTGAACACGAAGCACACCATCAATTTATTAATAGACATCTGTTTCTTATCACACAAGCCTAATTAGAAAGAAAGACTCCAACCAGCCCTCTCGGTCCCATCTCTGTCTACAGCCTCAGCCTTCACTCTCTCTGCAGCTCCTGACTCAAACATTTTCTGGTCTGTTTATATGAAAGCATTTGATTCAGCAGATAGTGAACATATGTATTTAATGTATCAGCATTTACAGCAAACTCAATGTCTAGACTTTTTGAGTGTAACTGACCTGACCATTATCGAGACTCAAAAATGCTCCTCCACCACAGGTCATATGGATAAACTGTCACAGTGGTGTTGTCTAAGCAAAGATTGAGCAGTTGTGTCAAGAACTGAACCTTTATTGCTGGGTTAAAGAGCAAATAGGCTGGTTAAAACTGTGTTTACATGGTGCAAAGGGAATTGTGTACTGATACATGCACACTAAGCTGCTCAGGAAAGATCTCTCATATGTGGAAGTGATTAGAAGAGAATGCTCACTTCACAAAAAGAGACACACATTAGAAATGTCCATTGAAGTGGTAAACAATCACTGCCTCCTGTCTTTTACTCAGGAGCTAAATGTTTCCCTTTAAACATACCTTTAAAGGGTTAGTTCACCCAAAAATGAAATTCCTGTCATTAATTACTCACCCTCATGTCGTTCCACACCTGTAAGACCTTCATTCATCTTTGGAACACAAATTAAGATATTTTTGATAAAATCCGAGAGGTATCTGACTCCTCAATAGACAGCAATTTAACCACCACACTTTCAAGTTCTAGAAAGGTCCAGATCCAGCACTTCCAGGTTCTACATCAGAATGCCAACTCATAATTGGCTGGCTCCTGCGTCAACATCACATGCATGCGTCGTGCTGCTCACGTGAACAGCGTCAGCCAATACTGAGCCGGACGCAGAACTTAGAAGCGCTGGACGTGAACAGCGTAAGAGAATGACACAGAAGAGAAGATATTGTTGAATAAAGTTGTTATTTTTGTTTTGTTTTGGGGCACAAAAAATATTTTCATCACTTCATAAAATTAAGGTTGAACCACTGTAGTCACGTCAGCTATTTTGATGATGTCTTTAGTACCTTACTGGAACATGAAAATGGTGGTTAAATTGCTATATATGGACAAGTCAGATACCTCTCGGATTTCATCAAAAATATCTTAATTTGTGTTTCGAAGATGAATGAAGGTCTTACGGGTGTAGAACGACATGAGGGTGAGTAATTTATGACAGAGATTTAATTTTTGGGTGAACTAACCCTTTAAAGATGTCTTTCACTCAAACTTGATTGTCATATACTGTATACAGTATGGTTAAAGTGTACTAAATGTACTGACAAGCAGGTAAATTTTAATGACATTTTTATTGAAACTTATATGTCATGTGTTTACATATTTGTAATTACATATTTGTAATGATGTAGCATTTTAGTACTTATTTAGTATTTAGCCAAATATACTATCTTAATAAATATATATATATATATATATATATATATATCTGTAAAAAAAAAAATATACCAAGTACTGTAACTGCACTTTATAGTCAATGCATCAAAATAAGTATACTTTTATTTAAAGCATAATAATTTAAAATGTATACTCTTAAAAATGATGGGTTGTTTCAACACATGTTTGGGTCAAATATGACAAACCCAACTGTTGGGTTTAAAATTTAATTAAAACATTTAAACCAATGGTCAGGTTTGTCCATATTTGACCCAAACATGTTACGAGTGTTACGAAACATAGTCATAAAAGTGTACTCTAAGCACACTTATAGTAGACTTTTATTGAATTAGTATTATATTAACTGAACAGTTTTTAAAAATATATATAATTTTCATTTAGCAGTGACATTGAATGAGCTAATACTTAACATGTAAACAAACCTGACACTCATTTAACTCCACATCTGGGCTAACAATATATACATATGCAAACTCACTCTCTAACTAACCAGCTGCATCTTTCTCTCTCTGTCTCAAAGCTGAAGTACTGACCTTCGCTCAACCTCAGTTAGAATTCAAACAGCTGCCTTTATGCAAAGCATAAATCAGTTTGGGAGCTCATTCATACCTTCTGCCCTTACATGAACTCTCTCACATATGGGCAGGTATCCAAAACCATGTGTATACATGCTAATGTTCTTGACCCTGCTGACCTGTGAAGAGGTTTTATCTGTCTTTTTTTTCCCCTCAGCACAAAGCACACCCACAGACTGTACATGTCCACACTGGCTCTATCTCTCCACGGGACAGCTGCTCTCTACAGGGGCTATCTCACCGTTCAGCACAGACAGAGACATCACAACACAGATACAGGTCGCACTGTAAATGCCACTGAGATGAAAAAGCAGACAGCATCACGTCATAAATCTAACCTCACCAGATACATGCAATGAAATATGTAAATGCTAGTATCATGGCTCCATCTAAACATAAAGGGATTAGCAAATTATCATAAACATGGACATCATATGGCTATTGTTTTGGAAGAAGAGTGAGATAAAGCAACAAAAACATTTTTGGACAGTTTTAACTAAGTAGTTCTTAACATAAGTGTTAAATCCGCATCATAAAGGTTAAATATACACTAAATCCTTCAAAGGTTTGGGGACAGGGTCAAGGCTGCATTTATTTGATTAACTTATGTAAAAACATTACTCCAGTCTTCATTGTAACATGATCCTTCAAATCATTTTAATATGCTGATTTGCTGCTCAAGAAACATTTATTTTTTCATTTTTCAGTTTAATATTTTTGTGGATTCTTTTCAGGATTCTTTAGCCCTATTTGGACGGGACAAGTTTTCATGGAGGACGTTACAAAGAAATTTGTGCTTCACAGACGTACTTTACGATTTTAATCCCGTCCGAATCTGCCATGTCTGTGTTTTTCTTACACAAACTCAGTAAAAATTCCAGGGCAAATGACCTACTTTTTTTCAGCAAACTCAATGGTCCTTTGAGAAATCTAATCCCAAATGTGAATGTCTGTTTTCCTCATGTGTTTTTGACCTACCTGAGCTACCATTTGCTCATCTTCGGCATGCTTTCATTTAATTTCAAAATGGATGGTGTCTGACGAAAAAATAAAATTATAAAATTAATAAATAGAGTCATATCGCAGAAACTGCGAAGACTGCTCACACTGTAAACCCGAATAAGTTGGGCTAACTCAAAAAAATTGAGGTAATCAGTTATATCAAATTTTTTGAGTTATGATGTTCCCAATTCTAAGTAAGCAGAACAATCAAGTTTTGAGTTTGTAATACTCATGCATATTAATTGCTCCTAACTTAAGTACTGAGTTAGCTAACTTATACATTTTGATAGCAATTAACATAAAATCTTTAGTTAATTAACTTTATTTTGAGTTCTTGCAAATCAAATGAGTTATTTAGTTCACTGTAAATCCTAATAAGAAAATTCAGAAAATGCCAACTTGCTAATTTGCTAACATGTTAACAATAGCATGGTGTAGCACTTAATGAGTACAGCAACTTAAAACATGTAACTTACCTGCTCTCAAAGCAAGCCGCATGCGCCACTTGATGGTAATTCTCCAAAAAGCATAACAAAACATTAATCACTACTAAATCTCCCACTTAACATTAATATTGCAGAAAAAAGTACCACGAGTGCCATGGGCAAAGCATGCTGGAAAATAGAAATTCCAGCCCAGTTTGAGTTAAACTTGAGTTAGTCTAAATTAAAAGAAATGAGTTCATACAACTCAAAACAATGAAACAGTTCAGTTTACTTAAAATATGTCAGTGCTGTGAACTAAACAGAAAAATAAAGTTCTTAATACTCATAACAGTTAATTTAACTGAACTAATTGTTCAATTTGAGTTTGTCCTACACAAAACAATTAATTATTTTGAGAGTTAAGGTTTATAGTGCATTTTAATATCAGTGTCAGGTACTTTTCTAGATGTCTTCTTTTTTCTTTCTTTCTTTCTTTCTTTCTTTCTTTCTTTCTTTCTTTCTTTCTTTCTTTCTTTCTTTCTTTCTTTCTTTCCTTTCTTTGTATTTGTGATATAGAGTTCATGTGTAGCATGGTATACTCTCTCATGAAGAGTCAAGGTTAAGATATAGTTTCTGTATCCCCCACCCATGACCTACTGATAAGGTCTGGGGTTTGTAAACTCTCTCTCTCTCCACACACCCGTATGTCCTCTCTTTCCTTTAGCTCTTTTACAAACACTCTCACACACCTTCTATCTTTATCTCTCCCTGACTCCCTCTTTCTCTTTTACACACACAAATATGCCTTTCCGCATAGTCAAAATCACTACTTTTTTACAATACAAAAAGGCACATTATATTTTAAAGACTTTAGGCTCTTATCTTAAAAACACATATTTCTCTTATTTTCTCACGTCTCACATTCCACACGAACAATATGCAGACATTTAGTAATTGTAAATGTTTTACTCCTATTTCTCATAACTGCAGATTGAGTGATTGAGGTTAACCAAAGGGCCAAAATTAAAACTTGTTAAAGTTATGTGGAACTATATTGTTTGGAAAATTTAGGTAACTGACACTCTTCATACTTTGAACTCTTTGTGGCTTACTGACATGAATTATTTGAAGTTCTGAAGATGTATTTTTTATGATTTCTCTTATTTAATTAATTCTTCTGAAAAAAAATATATAAACGTGTGGAGATCTTAAACAAAATTGACAAGATTATTTTATGCATGTGTGTATGTATGTATGTATGTATTAAAAAAGAAGCTAAAATGGTAAGTACCTGTGAGTAAAAAAGTAATCAGTTTTTTTATGTGTCCACCTCTAGTGTTCCTCAGTAGGCTTCAGTATTTGAGAACAGGCAGCTGGAATGTGTGTTATGGTGGCAGCTGGCAGTAAATACATAGACATGCATGTGGATCTCATGAGCTGAAATTCAACACAACACACAATCACAGTCCTGTCAGTCCCTGTCAAGGCCTCAATGACAAGACTTCACTTCTGTGTGTGTTTTCAAGCATACTTTCTGAATATATGTCTAGTCGATTACCTACACCACCATATAAACCCACCCAGCTCAAAGACGGTATTGGTTGGCCATTGGTAGAACGTGATACATGCCTTGCTATGCCGCATACACACAGTTACACACACACACACACAGTCCAAACTGTCCTACATTTGATCTGACAATCATTTCCCCAATGTGTGTACGTGTGATTCAGAGAATGAACGTATGGACAAAAAAACGTGTATATGACTCTCATCCAATTGTGAAATCTATAAATCGCAAACAATCTTGAAATTGTGTGCAGTTAAATGGTTTCAGATCTCCACCTTGTAAACACTGCCTAATTAATGTCATATTAATTAACCAGTCAACATCCAAATCCTTTACTTGAGAATGGCAAGCGGCAAGAATTGCTTAGATTTTCAAATACCTGCAGTACTCAGACTCTCTGCCACAAAAAAAAGGTGCATACGTCTGCTTAGAACCTGATGTGGCACTTAGTACTTTTCAACATCATAGAAAGTTTTTATAAATATGAATGTTGCATGGATTTTAGCGTACACACATTCTAAGTTCAAATCCTTGCATACGCACGTTTTATAAATGAGGCCCCTGGTTGCTCCTGTCAGCACTCTTCAGTTCTGAGGTTTCCATTCCCGGAGATCCATGAGGTGGAGACAGAAGTAAAGAGAGAGAGAGAGGAAATGTGAAAGAAGAAGAAAAGGAAGAAAGGAAACGGGTTTGTGTAAGGAAGTGAAAATCAAAGACAGAGCAAGTAGTAGGTAAAAAAGTATGAGAATTGCAATATGATGCATACACAGCTAACAAAAAAATGTTCTAAGAACGTTTTGCTAACATTGCCATCAAGTAACATTATTTCTGAAAGTTCTCTGAACGTTGTCCAGTTTAAAAAATAAAATAAAAAAATTTAAACTTTCATTTTGAGAACATTAAAGACAAGACAATATTGAATGAATGTTCTATTACTAGAAGTTTGTTATTATGAACTATTATGACAGTTTGTTCATAACCTTGCCAGAACATAAGGGAAGTTCTGAGAATGTTCCCTGTTAGCTGGGTATGCTGTGAAAACTACACCTGTGAGTATCAAAGTAGACCTTAAAGCTGAAGTGTGACCTTTTTGGATGGTAAAATACTTTCTCCTATCCCAGCTTACCATGCAGAGACAACTAAAAGTCAAGGTCGATTCCCCCAAAACACTGTCATTGTTCTGCTGTGCAAACAAAATACTGCCTGACACACCAACATTGGCCCAATCCCAAATGGCACCCTAAACATTTCCAGGCTACAAGTCTGCACTTTCGCAAGGTTATGCCGCTTTAGCTGTCAGGTTGAAGTCTGCTGTGGAGCTCACACCAGTGCAGGCTCTGCAAAAGTGCACACCGAGGGAGCATATAAACTGCAAAAGGGGTGCTCACATGCACCATTCTGAAACCTGAAATGCCAAATGTGACACCCTATGATTACTTCATATGCACGTACGATCTTGTGGAATTACAATGGCTGCCACTTATGTGAAGTCCACCAGATCATAAGTGCATATGAAGTGTGTTATTTGGGACAGGGCCACTGACACAATTGAAAAAAAGGCTTCAGCTTTAAATTAACACACCTGCATGAAATACATGTAAATGATCTGATAATAAGGTTGCTAGCATAATAGAGATAGAAAATAAAGAAAAAAGAAAAATGAGATTCTCTCTTCCGTTCGTTCCATACAAGGTTTGCTGACCGCGCAGAAGACAGCAGCAGGGAACCTGACTACACGCACACACATAACCTGGACACACTCAGACCAGACATGAAGCCTCACCACACACCTATACAAAAAGTAGGACACTTTATCCACACTTAAAAAAAAATGTAACTGTCAAACTTTTTTTAAGCACACATTTCATTTAAGCGCACATTTCACTAAAATTTGTAAGGGCTTTAAATGAAGCAACAACTGATAAAATATATTGTTCAAAATGAATACAAAAAAATATTGTGACAGTTTCTGGTCTTCTTTGAAAGAAGTCTCTAATGCTTACCAAGACTCTTTTCCCCACTTTTAAAATATAATTTTTTCCTGTGATGTCAAAGCCGAATTTTCAGCATCATTATTCCAGTCTTCAGTGTCACACGATCCTTCAGAAATCATTCTAATATTCTGATTTGGTCCTTAAAATCATTTGTTCTTATTATAAACATTAAAAAAACGGTTGTACTGCTTAACATTTTTGTGGAAACATTTTACAGAATTCATTGATAAATAGAACGTTCAAGAAAACAGCATTTTAATAGAAATTTTCTGTCATTATAAATGTCTTTATTGCCTTTTGATCAATTTAATGATGTTACAGACTCAGAGAACACAGGAGATGACGATGAATGTTGTTTATTGACAGACAGCAGGTTTAAACAGGATTGCAGGTACTGAAAGCAGTCTTTGTCTTACAGGTGAGAATATCATGGATGGATGACAGACAGGTGGAAGCACAAACACTCAACAAAGGTAAGTTTTGACACGAAGACGCTGGAGAATGGAGACAAGTAGGTACCAGGAGACGTAGGAGATAATCATAGGAGAAGTCCATTACATGCAAACGAGACCAGACCCTGGAGTGATGTGAGGTGTGTGAATGCGGGTGAGAGAATAATTCCTCCCCACCAGCAACCTGTCACTTACATGAGATCACAGCAATTAACAAATGGCAATGATTCGATCGATTCTCAATGGACAAAATCAAGTCCCACATTACATTGCAATTTTCCTGTAGTGGTAACTACAATGACAGTTTGGTTGTCAGACTTCAAGCAGTCAGAGATGCCCATGTCCATTGAAGTCAGACAGCAACACACACACACACACACACACACACTAACTTCAGCCAGTTGGCAATGTACTCTCTTTCCACTCCAAAACATGCCATAAGTCTTCACTGTTGTCCATCCACACCAGTAGCACATTATAGCAGAACAACTCATGACCATGGAGAGCAAATTCACAATGAATTATGAACACAGCAAGAGGTTCCCACCCACCACTGATCATGACATTTTTTGGCAACCTTTGGCTTTTCTGTTCACTGGGGACCTATTTTTGTTTTCAGAAATTATGACTGACTAACCTACCATGACATTTGTAAATTTCTCTTGTACTTTGCTAAAGCTCTACATTTGAAAAAGACTAACACTTCCTGAATGTACTGCCAATGAATAGTTGGATGTTTTAGAACAGGGGTCTCCAAACTCAGTCCTGGAAGTCCTGCAGAGTTTAGCTCCAACTTGCCTCGACACACCGGCCTGGAAGTTTTTAGTATGCCTAATTAGACCTTGATTAGCTGGTTCAGGTGTGTTTAATTTAGGGTTGGAGCTAAACTCTGCAGGTCAGTGGCCTTCCAGGACCGAGTTTGGAGACCAATTATTTTTTCACTTGATTATAATCCTGGGCAGATTATTATAAATGCCAATAAGTAATCATTATTTTTGTACAGTGTCTTAAATTTGATTTGTGTTTAGTTTCTTAATTTTAGTTTTGGTTCAATTTACATAATATATTGTGTTTTTGTTTTATGCATTATTTTTATTTTTATCAATTTTTATTTTAAGATAAAAATGAATTCAGTGAATTCAAATAATAACTGGCAGACCCCCAAAATAACCAAGAAACCCAGAGAGGTTGAATATAGAACCTTTGGGGTTCCTATCATGAGATCATTTTATGGATTTAGTTTTAATGAATTCATTTTCTTTTAATTCATTTTCTTTTGGATTAAAGGTGCAATGTATAAAATTTAGGAGGATCTATTGACAGAAATGCAATATAATATACATAACTATGTTTTCAGTGGTGCATAAACACCTTACCTAATACCTAATACCTTACCTTATGTTTTTATAACCTTAGAATGACCCATTTCTATCTACATACCCCTCTCCAAGTCAAGTCGCCATTATGTGCCGGCATGTTTCTACAGCAGCCCTAAATGGACAAACACTCTACAGAGCGCGTTTAGTCACTTTGTTGTTCTTCTTATAAATCATTCATGTTTTTAGAGGCAGCTTGCATCATCACTATGTTGAATACGCATGAAGTAGTAGTAGTAGTAGTAGTCGTCTGGTTTATTAGAAGCAGAGACCGTTCTTTGTTAGAAGTAAGAAGAAACCTCATTGCTGCACACAGGCTACTCTGCTGTCTCAGACGATGACATCTTTGTCTTGTGTCAGCCAGACGGCCACCGTAGCTTCTCTGAAAGTGAGGGGTGCGAGGGGTGTGCACCGTTAGTTGCAGTTCGCAACCTCACCAGTAGATGCCGCTAAAATATACACATTGCACCTTTAAATTTAAAAACATTATACTGCTGGTAAACATACTTTATCACTAGAAAAAAAAAAAAGAAGAAAAAAAAACATTAAACATGAAAGTATTTAAGACATTTTTACTTCATATAGAACCTTTTTGGCATAAAAGGCATTCTTTAAAATTGAGGTTCTATATAGAACCCCTATGAACCTTTTTTTCTAAGAGTTTTTTTTTCTTTCTTTTGAGCGAGAGCATCTCATAAAGCCAGAGGTTCATCTGGGACATGACCGAGAGTGTGAAGGTGTTGAAAAGGGCTCTTGTGCCAAATCCTCCTAGCCTTACAATGAACAAGAGCTATTAGAGAGACAGATAAGACATGGGACTATTTGCTGGTCCTGCCAGCCAAAATATACTGGCTAACTGTCCACGTATTTAAAGCGTACAACAATACTTGCTTGATTTATGAATTCCCGGTATTTTCTAGTTCTCATTCCAACTTTTAACATGTTTTGTTTGATAATAGGTTCATATAATTCATATCATCACTCTTTATAGTTAAAGATGAAGTGTGCCATTTTTCAATGTTAAAATGCTTATAATATGCAGAGACAATGGCAATGGTTTTCTGACAAGCCTCAGGGTTTAAGGCAAAAATTAGCATAACAATAGTTACAGCTTTCCAGGGACAAAATGAGATTTTCCAACCACAAAATAAACACCCTGTGCAGAAAAATGCAAAAAAAGACAATATAAATAAATACAAAAGAAATGTTCAAACAAATCTGTTAGTGAGCTTCAAATGCCACGTCCTGAGGGCAGGGAGAAGTGAAGAGCTACAATCCAAACATTGTTCAACAGTCAGAGTGTGTGGTCATAAATAAGACTGAAAAATGTGTGTCAAGAATGAGAGCCCTTTAAAACTCCATGAGACATTTTGATTTGTGAACCTTAATGTTTCAGTTTGTCTCTATTTTATATTTTGCCAATGTACATGAATTCCTGATTTTACATGTATAAAAGATTATTTGCTTGAAATGCTGTATTGTGTTTTCTGCTTGCATTATCTGATTCACTTCAAAGTCAACATGAATTGCCAAGGCAACCCATTTAACTTTCATAATGTGACATTTCTGAGTGAAACAGAATATTGAACAAGAAAAAATGGGGCAGGACATTCATCCATTGATTAGGTTATAAAAAGTGTACATTACATACCAGAATGGAGTGTGTAGGTTTGCTAAAACAGCTATTTGGATCTTACAGCATTATGCAATAGTCTGCACAGCTGTTACAGAGGAAGAGCAAGTTATTTACATTATGCTGAAAGATTACCAAGACAAACAGCTTTACAGTTTTTTACCCCCTTTGGAATAAAATGCAAGTTCCCAATAAAACCATTGAACGTGCATTAAGAAAGCAAATAAGGCCTAATTCATGTTGATTTAGTCATCAAATGCTTCATTAGTCATCAAATGTTTTCTATAAAAGGACTTTTATACTTTAACACCCGGCATTCAGTCTGTGCTCACTGTACGCTACAGTTCCTGGCTCAGTTTACAATATGGCTTTGTGCAACACAGAGAAACAGCAACAGACAAGATCTCCAGATCTGCTGGTGCTTGAGTTTGTTTCCTTCAGTTTTTCACCACTTTTTGTTTTGTATATCCCTCTCAGTCAGTGTAGCCAAACAATGTGGCAGTTATTACAGGCGTCTCTCAGTCAAGTTTGCAGCAATCAGAGAGATAAGACTCCAGCCTGCAGCTGACTGGGTGAAACTGAGTTTGGAACCCTTAACGAGACCCTGAATTCATTACCTTGCCATCTCAGTGTTTGGTTTTATCTTTCACCCAGTCCTCAGCTGTCTTGTAGAAGAATGCCATCACACTTGTTTCCTGTATTGATGGAGGCACTGGGTTTTCTCTAAACCAGCGGGAGCAACTTATGTAAGCTGCAGCTGGGATTTAAACACCAGCACCTGAGAATACCTCACAAAAATGGGGAATGGAGTCCTGTAACTCGAGCAAAAGAAATAAATTGCAGCTGGATGAAATCTGAAGTGTTTATTTTGACAGTTTGTAAACTCACAAAGTGGTGAGGGTTCATATTTTGGTCTTGTATAGATCCAGCTAACAGGGAGCATTCTCAGAATGTTCTGGCAAGGTTCTCTTAAAGTTATGAACAAACATTCTTCTAGTAATGTTAATAGTTCAAAGTTATCTGGTCTTTATTAATGCTTTCATAACGTAAGCACAAAAACATAATTTATACAGTACATCGTTCGTGAAACTTTTTTTTTTTTTTTGGTCACACTTTATATTAGGCGTCCTTACATCAAATAAATAAGTACAATGTACTTATTGTGTTCATATTGTATTGCAAAACACTTTTGCTGCTATTGAGGTGGTATACGATTATGGTCAGGGACAGGTTTGGTGGTATGGATAGATTTAATGATGGGTTAAGGGAAAGCTCAATAGTGTAATTGCAGAAAATGAATTACAGCTGTAATGGTAACACTTTACAATATGGTTCCATTAGTTAAGGTTAGTTAATGCATTAACTAACATTAACTAACAATAAGCAATACATTAGTTACAGTACTAATTAATCTTTGTTAACATTAATTAATAAAAATACAACTGTTTATTGTTAGTTCATGTTCATTAATGTTAACGGATACACAACTTTTGATTTTAATCATGTATGTTGAGATTAACATTAATTGAGATTAATAAATGCTTTAGAAATATTTTCCATTGTTAGTTAACCCCCTGGAGTCTGAAGCTAATTTGGGGCCCCGGAGAAGTTTTAACATGCCCTGACATTTGTGCTTTTTTCAGTTGTTCATAAACATATTAATGGAAAGGGTGTCATTACACTGTATTCAGCATGAACTAGGCTACCATAACATGTATTTTTGAAGGAATAACGTTTATGCGTGGTTATTGAATAAACAAAAAACTTAAGTCACTGAAATAAGGCCAAAAAATAAATATTAAATATGTGTTCACAAGACTTCTGGGTATTGGAGGTTGTAGACTAGAATTTTTGATTCAAAATGATGTAAATATTATCCTGCCCACTCGTTAATATAACACAATATAGAGATTTAAATTTTATAAGACACTTTTTGTGAAAAAACACAGTATGCATGGAGATGTGAATCTTCATGAATAATGCTGTGATTCACACCTGAGAAGACAAAGACCTGCATAATGACCTGCATAATGACCCGCATAATGAGCCATTTCAGCCAGGTAGGCTATGTGAAAAAACCCTCTGTGATCATGCTGATAACAGTATTAACATCCAATCTTGACAAAAAAAAAAACAAAAAAAAACATTTTTGTGATCTCATGCATGCATGTATTATTGCACATCATGTGAAGAAAAATTTGTATAGGCCTATTATAGTTTAAATTACAGTACCAGTCAAAAGATTGGACGCATTGCTATTATAATGTTTTTAAAAGAAGTCTCAAGCTCATCATGCTGTATATCAAACATACAGAAAAAACAGCAATACTGTGAAATATTATTACAATTTAAAATAATGTTTTTCTATTTTAATATACTTTAAAAGATAATGTATTTCTGTGATGCAAAGCGTCTGAACATTCATGTTACCTCTGTGGCATTTCATATAGGCTTTTAGCTTAAAAGCATGCACATTTGGAGAAATATTGATGGATTCTCATATGTTTATGTCAATTTTCTATACAGAGGAGTAATAATTATTCAATATTTATTGTCATCACTATGAGCACTGGATACTGTGTTTTCCATTCATACTTGCAGCCGGAGGGCGCTCTGTGTACATTTAGTCCACAAATTACTCCTAATGAAGAACAGGCATACCATGTGACATTCCAGGAACTAACAGAGGCTTCCAGAGATCGCTAACCATGGCTATAACATGCAGATAAACACTTTTGAAGATAATAAATACACGATTGCGACGATGTATACATGTATTGCCTGAACAGCGCTTGCTCTGCTGGCGTGGCCGAATTAGTGGATAATGAGCTGACTCACGGACGTCTGACATGTCTCTCTTTTCATACAGATTACATAAACAGAAAATGTTTGTTTTCGATTTGACTTACATGATTTAAAACCTGACATTTCAACGTTTCTTTAGACATAAGTCTCATTTTTGTGTCATTTGTTACAATATAGACAGGTCGGAGACCAAAGATGTTGTAAAGATGGATTTATTTACACAAGTAGAGCAGGTGGTGGATACAGGTGAGTTTTTATGGTACCCCCCCCCCCCCCCTCCACGGCCCGCTCCTGAGCGGTCTACCTCTTCCACGCGGGGCAGGTCTGTCAGGATGAGCAGCGTGGAAGGTGTTCAGCAGGTTAGGGTCGAGAATGTCGTTGCGTGGAATCCAAGAGCGCTCCTCAGGACCGTAACCCTCCCAGTCCACGAGGTATTCGAGCCGACCACTACGGCGCCAGGAGTCCAGGATCTCTCGCATCTCGTAGGCAGCTCCATCGTCTAGTAGAAGAGGAAGGGGGGGTTCAGCTGCAGTCACACCAGGCTCTGTGGAAAGGGAAACAGAAGGGTGGGGTGAATGCAGTATTCAGGAGGAAGTTGAAGTTTATAGGTGTCAGGGTTGATCTGCTCTGTGATGGTAAACGGGCCAATGAACCTGGGACTCAGTTTACGACTTGGGAGGCGCAGTCGGATGTCCCAGGTGGAGAGCCAGACCTTCTGTCCAGGTTGGTATGCGGGAGCTTCGGAACGGTGAAGGTCTGCGGTCATCCTGCGCCTCCTGAGGGCACGTTGTAACTGATGGTGTGCTGAGTCCCAGACCCTCTCGCTCTCTCGGAACCACTCCAGCCTTGAGGTTTCTTGATCCGGGTCGCTAAGAGATGGTAAAATTGAAACGGGTGAAGAATAATGCCCAACGGGCTTGTTTGGGGTTGAGTCTTTTGGCAGCTCAGAGATATTCCAGGTTTTTATGATCTGTTAATACCAGAAATGGATGTCTGGCTCCCTCCAACCAATGCCTCCACTCTTCGAGAGCCAGCTTGACAGCTAGGAGTTCCCGGTTGCCGATGTCATAATTAACCTCCGCCGGGTTGAGTTTGCGGGAGAAGAAAACGCATGGATGGAGGCGGCTTGGGTTCCCCTGCTGCTGAGAGAGGACCGCTCCTACTCCGGCGGTGGAGGCGTCCACTTCCACGATGAAGTGCTTGTTGGGGTCAGGATGGACCAGGAGAGGAGCGGTGGTGAAGGCTTCTTTGAGGGACTCAAAGGCTTTGGTGGCAGCTGGAGTCCAGGACAGAGACTTGGGCTTACTACGGAGAAGGTTAGTGACTGGTGATGGAGCTGTAATCTTGGATGAATCGTCTGTAGAAATTTGCGAAGCCGAGGAAACATTGGAGTTCTTTGATGGTTTTGGGTGTGGGCCAGTTTCTGATGGCTTTCACCTTCCCCTCGTCCATCCGGATGCCACTGCCATCGATGATGTAACCAAGGAATTTCACTGATGACTGATGGAAGGAACATTTCTCTGCTTTGAGAAAATAGCTGGAACTCTCTTAGGCGCTTCAGGACCTCCGCAACGTGATGGCGATGTTCGGCCATGCTCCGGGAGTATATCAGGATATCGTCTATGTAGACGAGAACAAACTTGTGGAGGAACTCCCAGAGCACCTCATGAATGAAATCCTGGAATACGGAGGGGGCGTTGACCAGGACATACGGCATGACCAAATATTCATAGTGACCAGTAGGCATGACGAAGGCGGTCTTCAACTCGTCCCCCTCGCGTATCCGGATGAGGTTATACGCGCTGCGGAGGTCCAACCTGGTGAACACAGTGGCACCGCGGAGATGTTCAAGACCCGCTGGGACGAGAGGAAGGGGATATCTGAACTTGACAGTGATGGAGTTCAATGCACGGTAGTCGATACAGGGCCGCAAGCCTCCGTCCTTTTTTGCCACAAAGAAGAAGCTGGAAGCAGCAGGGGAAGTCGATGGATGGATGTAGCCTTGAGCCAGAGCCTCCTTGATATACTCCTTCATGGCTTTCTCCTCCGGGATGGACAGGGGATAGATTTTTCCCCTGGGCACTGACTCACCCGGAAGCAGATCGATGGCACAGTCCCATGGCCGGTGTGGAGGCAGCTTGGAAGCTCTTCTTGGGCAGAATACGTCACTGAAGGGGGCGTAACACGGAGGAATGTCTTCAGTGCATCTCTCGAGGGGACTCTCAATAGAAGTGGTTAGTACTGGAAGATATCTGGAACTTGGAGAGCGAGGAACAGGCAGGGAAGAAAAGCAGTCTGGAAAACACGTGTCGCCCCACTTCAGGACTTCGCCAGTTTTCCAGGAAATAATGGGGTTGTGCTGCACCATCCACGGGCGCCCTAAAATTACGTCAGAGGTAGACCCCTCCAGAACCAGCAGCTGGATGTTCTCCACATGAAGGAGTCCTACTTGGAGTTTAACTGATTCTCATATGCGACTAACGAGTCTTCTTCCGACAGGTTTTCCAATTATTGACTGGATCTGGTAGGTTGACAGCGTTGTCTGGGTCTTGAGCTGGAGTTGGCGGCAGAGGGTTCCGGAGATGAAGTTTCCAGCTGACCCAGAATCGAGGAGCGCAGTAACTGAAATGGAAGTTTCGGCAGCAGTAAGTTTAACAATAGTAGTGAGTGGTTTCATGGAGTTGGAAATGGGAATGATGGCACTCACCATTGGACGGGGAGGGCGAGTTAGGCATGCGGAGATGACATGCCCAGGAGAACCACAATATAAGCAGAGACTCTGGGTCAGCCTCCTCTGCCGCTCAGCTGGAGACAAGCGGGTAGATTCCAGTTGCATAGGTTCGTTAGCTGGTTCTGGAGGGCTGACAGATTCTGGTCGGCAGAGAATGGTGTTGAACTGAGGCTGTCCCTGGTGTTCTTCGAGACACGACTGCATACGAGTGGCGAAGCGGATGGAGAGCTGGATAAACCGTTCAAGGCCGATGGTATCCTCGTATGCAGCGAGATGCAACCGCACTCGAGGATCCAAACCCTGCCGATAGGTGGTGAGTAAGGCTTGCTCGTTCCATCCACTCCTAGCTGCGAGTGTACGAAATTGTAGAGCATATTCATTCACTGTCATATTTTTTTGTTTGAGATTATATAGTTTCTCACCAATGGAAGAGTCGTAAGCGTGTTCTCCAAAAACTTCTCTGAAGTGTTCGACGAAACTGGAAAATGACTGGATGACTGTTATTCTGTTATTCTGAGACCAAATTGAGTCTGCCCATTGGAGCGCCTTACCGTTTAACTTGGAGATTAAAAAGGCAACTTTGGAGAGCTCGGTGGCAAATAAGTGCAGCTGCATCTCCAGGAACATCTCCAGGTGCGGCTGCAATCCTCCGCCGAACCAGAGAAGGGCACCGGTCTGGCCATGGGACTGGCCATGGGACTGGCGTAGACTGGCGGTGAGGAAGAGGTGACGGTGTTCCCAGATGTGATGGCTGGTGGCGGTGTAGATGGAATTACCAGGAAAGTGTGGCGCAAAGCGTCTACCAGGTTCTGGAAGGGATCGGGATGGCTCATACATGTGTAAGTAGTTTTGGTCCGGTCTTCTGTTACAATATAGACAGGTCGGAGACCAAAGATGTTGTAAAGATGGATTTATTTACACAAGTAGAGCATGTGGTGGATACAGGTGAGTTCGGTGAAGTAATGGAAGTGCCAGTGGAATGATGAACAGGTAGTAATGTTCCTTTCGGTTTGCAGTATGGAATTGTGAAGATGGCTGGAGCAAGATGACGACAAGGAAGGCAGACGACATTCACACATGGACTAGGAGACACAGGAGGATGATTTAAAGATACATGAGAAAGGTAAGTAGTTCAGGGAGTCCTTTCGATAAGCCAGAGGTAGGTACCTTTGTCATGAACGAGACTGGACAATGAGGGTGAGTGTGTGAGTGTCTTTTATGGTGCTGGTGATTGTAATACTGATGAGGTGCAGGTGTGCGTGATCAGTATTCTGGTGAAGGAGTGCGCTGTGATTGGTGAATGATGGAACCTGGCGTGTCTGTGACATCATTAGTATTCACCAAGTTACATTTCATTTTCTGAGAACTATCAGATTGTACTTTGTTCAGAGGGAAATGAGAGATCACGCATCATGTTAGTTTTCTTTATTTTGCAAAAAGCAAAACATTTTGTTTTTACCCTGAGTGTACACACATAAAAGAAGACATTCTATAGTTTCAATTGATATATTACTTATGTCTCTATAACAAAAAATGACGGAGTATTTTAAGTCTGTTTTGCTGCAATGTGAAAAAAATCCTGCAAAACACGCCAGCGCGTTACCCGACTCCAGAGTGTTAATGTTAACTAATGTTAACAAGAGCAGACATGGCAGGAGCTAAACTAAACAGAGCATGACCATGACAGTAGTCCCCCCTCCTGGAAGGCGCGTCCATTGGAGGTGGGCGCCAATTGGAGGTGGGCGTGGAGCTGGTGACGGACAACGACCAGGAGGAGTTGGTGGAGACAGACACCATAGTGAAGCCGATGGTGGGAGGAGCCAGGGTGGAGCTTTGGCTGAAGGTCTTGGCAGAACCCAGGGACTGACAAAGGCGGTACCAGGGTGAGTGGAGTATCTGGCAAAGCAGAGAGGCCGACAGACCAGGGCAACATCCACGGCCCAGAAGCCCAAGATGTAGCTGTTGGCTCGCAAGACTGAAGCGAAGACGTGGATTCGGGCTGACCGGGGCGACAATGGTAAGCGAGGACGAAGAACCTGGTGGATCTGAAGGGGTGGAGGGTTGAGGCGCAGCAGAAAACAAGGAAGTCTGTGGCAGAAGCTGAGAGATGACCGACCAAGATTGATCCGGAGGAACGAGGAAGTCCGGAGGAGTCCAAGGGCAAATGGCCCCCGGTGGAGACGAGGGGCTGACAGGCCGAGGAGGAGACATGGGCCTAAAGGGACTCGCACAGAGCTAGCCGCGGGGGCAGAGCCGAGGAGCTGAACAACACCTGTGGAACTGCCGGATCCAGGGGACTGGACAAAACCAGTGGGAATGGAACCAGGAAGTCAGGCAGGAACATTGGAAGAGGAAGATTTCCGGACAGGACCAGAGCATCCAGATAGCCAGATGGGACAGCGGAAAAGGCAAAGGCTCGAGGGTGGGGACTCGAGAGGGAAATGGATCTGCGGACCACAGATCGATTAGGCAGGAGTCCGCTTCTGGCTCTGAGATGGACTGAGCAGTGACGTAGACTCTGGGGCTTTAATGGTAGTCTGCTCTGGTTCTGGGATGAGCTCGGTGGGTGCGTCGGGCTCACAGGCAGTGAGGGGGAGGTTGCCATGCTGGAGCATCCATTCCAAATACTCCAGCAAATTCTGGTGTTCTGGGAGGAGGAGAAAGCGCCACGCTGGTGAGTCCGTTTTTTTTTTTTTTTATCTTTTCAGGTTCTGTGTTCTGTCAGGGAATGCTGTATGTAAGCACATGGCACAGGATAATAAAAAGTCTTTAATTCAAAGGAACACTCAATGAGCAAACAAAACCGGAAGTATATATATACACGTTATCAAAGCTGAATGAAAACTAATGTGTAGCCATGGAAACTAATGAGAACTAATGCAGACACAACAGGAACTAAATTAAGCTAAACAGACACATCAAAAGTAACATTCCAATAATGTTTGCAAAATTATCAAATGGAACATTTGTTTAACCAAGAAAAAAAAAAAAGTTTTTTAAAAGTTTAAAATCTGGGCATTTTGAACATTTAGAGAACATTAAGAAATAATGTATTCATAACTTAATGGGAACGTTAGCAAAACGTTCTTAGAATACATTTTTCTTAGCTGAGGAGATACACTGCAAAGCTATTTAATACTCAATGGAAAAACAGAGCTGCTCAAACTAAACCAGGCTAGGACAGGTTTGTGTGCCGGTGCTCTGTGGGCTCTTCACAGAGGTGCCCCTCGGCTCTTTTTAGACGTGTAAGGAAAAGTTCATCCTAAAGTTTGGACAGGTCACATTAAACAGGCTATCGTCAGTTCACCACATCAAAGCACCGTCATCTGCCTCTCTGAAAACCTTTTCTACCCTCTCGCAGACTTTCAGCGCTGCCCCAAAGGTTCATTACCCCCTCCAGCACTTCAAAGAACAGCGGTTTCAAAGAGCAACTTTTCACCAACTCGATGCAGAAAAAAGTAAAAAAAAAAAAAAAAAAAAACGCAGATAATGCTGATAGATGAATTAAGCCTGTTTTGAGTTCCTGCAGGTTAGTTCTTTTGAATCACATAAGTTTGATATTACAGAGTTTTGGTGATAGAAGAGAAGAGAGGAGAAGAAAGGAGACGAGAAGAGTTGATGTATTTTGGTCATGGCGGCTCACAGCTTGGTCACAGCTACATCATTAGTGTTATGAATAGAGTGCTATTTGTGTTTGTGAAACTGAGACCTCCGCCTTTATGACTGCATGAATGTGTTTCTGTGTGAGATGTGTTAGAGCAGCTAATAAAACTAATGTTTACTGTGATAGCTTTGCATGTTTAGAAATTTTCGAATAATCAAACCCTGCAAAAGCCCTCAATCAAGAAGTTTACTAAAGAGAAGAGCTGAAACAAATATACGAACAAGGAAGAAAAAAAAATAAAGCAACTGACAAAAACAATAAAAAATAAAATAATATAAATATATAAAATATAAGCAACCTACAATAAATAAATAAATGTCAGACAATAACTTAAAATAAATAAATAAACATCAGACAATAAATAAACAATAAGGAACCTACAATAAATAAATGGCGGAAAATAAATAAATAAACAATATTGTTAGCTGGGATTTTTTTGTTTGTTTTTCTCATGGATATTTGAGGGTAATTTTTGGTTTACCGAATTTGATATTTTTGCTCACTGATATCATAAGATTAATTGCAATCATTTAAAAATATTTACACATTTTAACAGCAAAAAAAATCTAATCTTAATTTAGTTATGTGGAAAGTGTTCATTTCCTCTTTCTTGTATTGTACAAACAATTTGTTTGGCCTTAGTACCACACAAAAAAATAAAAAATAAAATGCAAACTGTTCTGTAATGATATTTGATGGTAGTCTGTACAGATTATTTATCAGAATCCATTTCACAGACTCAAAATCAGATGAGTCACACCTTTACATCGTGTTTGCATGCAGTGTACATTTGTCAGATTATGAGATCAGTTCACAGACCCTGATAAACAGGAAATTGGATTGTCAATGGTCTCCTTGAGCATTCTGAACAGGATTAGTCTGGCAAGTGGATTTATAAACCTCAAAATCATGACGGCTTGTGTGAGCATGCTCAAAGTTTTAGGTAGTATGTCAACATCAAATGACAGACTTTCAAATGTCTGTGTTTAAAGACAAACATATAATGAATAATTTGTTCATAACTTGAATGAGTCACAGAGTGAGTGATTGATCTGCATTGAGTGCATGACACATATGAGAAAGAAAGTCTGGTAGAGTTAAGGTATTTCGACATACCAAAGATGCACATTAAAGTCATTAGTCATTAATAAACCTGTTCTGTACAGGCACCTTCCCCACCCATATGACTATGTCTCTCTCTATAAAACCATTAACGCAGGCTGTACTGCCAACACACACATATTCACACCCAAATATGTGAACGCACACCCTCATACACAAACACACACACTGCATACCTGTGCTGACTTGTCGTACACATGTCCATTATGACAAAGATTAAGTGGAAGTCAACAATAGTTGCCAGGATCATTTCAGCCAGTTTTCCAAAACACATTCTTTAAAATGTCAACAACAATGCTCTCTCATAACCTCTGCACACACACAAAAAAAGAACAGGCCTGATGGAAGCTGAAGGAAACAGACAGGAAATCCAAGGAATACAACCAGCTACTAAAAGGGCGAAAAGTACTGATGGACACTCACATAAGACTAATTGGTGCCCTATTGTTTTTTTGTTTTGTTTTTTGCTTTGTTTTGTTTTGTTTTTTTTAATTCAAAAATGTGTTTCTTGCAAACCTTGTCTTGTTAATTAACACACTTTAAACATCTTACAGAGAGTGTTCCTATATAAACTTGATTTGGCAAGTAACAGGCATAATTATTCATTTTGATAATTCATTTAATGAATTCATTAAATTAATTCATTAAATTAATTTGCTCACAGTTATGTCACTTGCACTTCAAGAAATCTGTTAAATGTTGTTGTTCAAACTTTAATCAGGAAATTCCTAATAAACATTACTAAAGCAAGATGTAGAAATTTCAGAATGGATGCTTTAATAACTTTTTTAATTAATGCATCTTATTGCAGTCAGTAAAAATACAAATCAAATGCAAATAACAAGCACGGAAAACAAAGGAACAGAGAAATAATGAGGCAGATGCAGCATTTTTTATTTTTTTTTAATTGTTGTGTTAAAGAAGTTGTGTAAATATGTCAGTTGGTTCAACAAACAAGACTTCTGTATAGGATGCACCTGTGTTTTCTCTCTAATGAGGAAGCATCAATTAGACTACTAAGAACTGCACATCCAAAACCAAAATGGATCTTTAACAATCAGTGGCCATTTCCAAACTACAATGGATGATTTTCAACCATTTTCAACAGATTTGCTCAAATCATGAAGGCCCACCCCTAAACCAAGCCCCTTAGTGGATTAGAGCAAACTGGGTAAAAATACCCAAAAATCTTTTGAAAACACCCCACTGATTGGGAAACAGCCACTACCAGTGTTCTGCAGAGATTCATACCTGCATGATCTTGTGTTCATCAACTACAAATCACTGTTTGTTCAGTGTCACTGTCTCCTCCCATGTGTGCTGTCGGCTTTCATCAAAATTTCAATGCTGAAACAATATACTTTAAACATTAAAATGTCAGTCTCAACCAAAATTGAATCAAAAATCAACACTGTATCAATATCACCTTGCTATCTGGGTTAAGGCAAAACAAAAAAATGTTAACGAATAGATATTTCCACACTTGATTGTTTTGTATTACAAGTTTCACATGAAGCTTATTGCTTTAAAGGGGTCATATGACGCTTTTTAATGATTTCCTTTTTCTTTGGTGTGTAATGTATCTGTTTGTGCATGTATAATATCTGCAAAGGTACAAAGCTCAAAGTACAATGTGGGCTATACACAAGTCATGCTTGTCAAGTTGGTTTAAACTAATATGGTTAAACCACCTGCATTATTAACTCTGTGTTTTCACAATTGTTTTAGAAGCCTTGGAAGCTGAAGCTGGCTATTATGGTAAGAGTCATTGCATTTTCGACACATGTTGAGGTGTTTGGCCATTCAGAGCACTCTGAGTCTTTCAGAAGGAGGGGCTTTGTAGAAACCAAAACTCAGTCAGAGCGTTTCAGACAGACTAGGAAGAGAGTTGCTGCAATATATGAAAAATAACAGTTTTAACAGTTAACATTAAATTTAACAATTTAACATTAAAGCATGGTAACCCATTCTATACATCTGTAGGGTGTTATAAAATAGCATCATATGACCCCTTTAATGAACTGAGAAACGGCAAGATTACAGTGTTGACCAGATCACAGAGCAGTACAATCCCCAATGAATATGCCAAATGGGAGATTTGAAAGACTACAGGTAACAATTTCAGTGGAGCTATTTTTGCTATATCGTAAGTTACTGAAATCCAAGCATCTAGAGATCATGTACATATAGAAGCATGACATATGTCTCTGTCTAATGTCCCGAGTAGTACTTGGCCTCACGTCGACACCCCAACCTTAAACTAACGCTTTGCCGTTCCACACACATGAGCCACAGTTCAATCTTCCCCGACAAGAGATTTTCTTAGGCGAGCAGCCCAGTCTCTACCCATCCACCAAACACATAGTGTACACTAACATACAGCCTGCATACTGTTTTTCTTTGAGGGATTGAAAAGATTAGTTTAATTTCAGATTGCTTTATTTGGACTTAGTCGGCTAAATGTCCATTTTTTTCCAAACGTTGACTTATTGACTGTGGAGTGAGGATTTATGAGCACTCACAACTCTTTCTGTACATATAGATGAACAGACGGTGGCCAGAGGAAATGTTGGCTTACTTTGAATTATGATCTGCCTTGTGATTTGTTTAAAACATAATACACTGAAAAAAACAGGCTGGTCATGGTGAATGAGATCGTATATTGGGTTAAAGCACCATTGGGCAATTGAAACCAACCATTCAGGTTTTGTATTTGATCAGGAGCGTGAAGTAAATTTCAGATACTTGCAATGGACCATGATATGTATTGTAATATTATGCTGTTGTAGTCTACAGTAGTTAGATCAGTAAATCACCAGTTTGTGACATGCATGTAGTCAAAGATATGCCACTTTGCGCTTCCCCTATAAATAAAACTTGAGATATGTACACCTCAGCCTGAGGTTATTTTGAAGATGTTCTGTAGTGTATCCAATCAGATAAAGACCTCCTGAAAGATCCTTGCCGATATAACGCTGTAAAAGGAACAGAAAACACATACAGCCTCTGGTTTTCCTTTTCAAAGTGTATCTTTCTATCATTCTGTTGTGATATCTATCAGTTATCAAGTGGTGATTTAGTGTTGTGTAAATCAGGGAGACTGCTCATCCAAAAAGACCCAACCAGGAGGATCTCAATGGCTGCGGATATATCCGTCAGCAAACTCTGAAACACAACACATGGATCTAACGATTTCATATAATAAACAGCCTCAACTGAGACTGGAAAGTATTTCGCTTGTATTTTCATTTCTGAGGCACTTTCCAATTTTGGAGTTATCGTTCTCCTACACGCTTCACCATGTCTGAGCTTGTATGGTGGTAATTTCATCTGATCCACCTAGTGAAATTAACCCAAGTCAACACACACAAACACACCCACATATGCACATTCAGGCTGGAAATATACAGAGCGAGAAACATATGAATGTTGTTTGCTTAATACGCATTTCATGGAGAAGCACAGGAAAAAAACAACTATTGACCCGCTTTTCGATTGCATGCACATCCACGAAAGTTTCAATAAAACACCTCCATTATGGATAAGAAGGCCACAAAACTCTGGAGCGCACCAGAGCCGGACCACCTTAGGAGATAAATGTTACCACTCAGAGTTTGGAGCACTTTGGGTAAAACCAACGGATCTCATGCCACCGTCCACAAAAATGCCTGCTCTGGATCCAGATGACAGAGTAGAGAATGCCTAAAGGAGAAAAGCAGACGGTCTCAGGCTTCAAGAGAAAACATCTCCAGCGCAGACAAAGTTGATCCTACATTAAGAGAACAGCAGAGGCCACCTTTAAGGAGGGCCTCACAAATACCCACCCAGCATGTGTGTCTTTCATAAATACTGAAATCCAGTGCAAATGTGTTGTCTTAGGCAATGAAACTCTACTATCAAACATCAGAATGTGAATACAGACATTGAAGGTAAACCATGAGATCTCTAGCAAATCACTATTGTTTGTGCTGTCTTTGTAAAAGCCAATCATTTAAGGATTGCTATGGGTTGAAGAGGCCTAAAATCAACCTTTCCTATTAGAAAGGAGAATCACATATTTCACATATCTCCTGCTTCTCCAATTTTTCTCCCCATGCATGACCATGACCATGCATTGATTGTATTAAATGTGCCCTTATAGTGCACTTATTTGTAGTGTACGTATATTTTTAAAAAAACATTGTACTTGCAAATAATATAATATTTATGAAATAAAAGGCTTTTTAAGGGGTGACTTCGATCACTGCTGGCAAAATGGGCTTTCAATAAAACTTGGATGCCTATATAGAAAGGCTAAACCATTTTTAAAATTAGTGCTATCTAGGCACTATTGGTAATAGGTATTGCAAAATAGGTAGGAAAACTTCAATTCCCATAATGCATTTCATGTTGCCATCAAAGGCCACTCCCATCAGTCTGCTATGGATACGCTTAACCAGAGTCACATAGAGCTTTGCTTTAGTAGCAAATATTTCTTCGCAAACTTTTAGTCATAATGGTGTTGACTTTTTGTTCACATGTGCAAGAATTCAAAGAGTAAACGTTTAGCTTGAGTGAGTTACTTTTGGTTTCCGCATTGTAGGCAGTAGCTAAAAGCTGCCAAGATTCGTAAATACAGAGAGAACACCGGAGCGGAAAATCTGCAAAAACCTCTGTGTTTGTAGTCAACATTTCAAACTGGATGAACACAGTGTTTAAGGCTAAACGGAGGGGAAAAACTGAAAGAAACTGCCTTTCTGTCAGTTCCGCCCAACTCCCCAAAGCAAAACGCTGTCGCTTATAGGTAAGCTGCTGCCATAGTGTTCTATTTTTACCAAAATGCTGTTTGAAGAGTAGACATAGTACAATACAATTTTCAGTGATATACACCCTTACAATAACCTTACGATCTAACTGTCCATGGGCGGGAATACAAAAATGCAGAAGTATAATCTGTAGTTTTCACAAAAGCCCTGGAGCTGTCAAAAAAAACCTTTTGCTGACAAAAAAACATGAATTTCTCGATCCAGGTAACGAGTAAACATTGTTCATTAACAAATACTATCAACATTGTAACAATATGAACCGGGTTGAAAATCGGTGACGTTACACTTTGAGTGTATTTGAAGAGTGTGCACTATCGTGGCTATGTTTCTAAACACACTTACAATTTTAAAAATTGCACTTTGTGATAATGTCAAATTAATATTTTTACTTTTAAGTGCATTTTAAATCATGTTTAAATAATATGCTGTCATGCCTGAAAGAAGTACACTTATTTTGATGTGCTGACTAACATACTAAAGCACATGTAAAGTACTTGATTTTAATTTTAACCATATTGTTATTCGATATTACATTTAAAATTAATATATTTTAAATATACTAAATTGCAACTTCATCATCACAAATGTCTAATCACAAATATATTATGAAATCTAATTTTCCAAAGACAATAGACATAATTATGAAATTAAATATAAAAATGTACTTTAACTCTTTGGATTTAAGATAAATTTAAACTATAATACACTATCATTTAATTGCAGATAGCATGCAATTAAGTGTCGGAAAAACTAACATTTAGTTTGCAGTTATTCTATTAAGTATATAATTTCCATAATAATTACATTATTTTTAGAATATATGCTAAAGTGTGCTTCTTTTTCACAAGGGAATCCAGAGTTTAATGAGAGATCTCAGCAATGTCCCAAACTCAGACTGCAAACAAAAGACAGAGATCTCAATATATGTTCAAACATCTCTCATCTAAATTTGCAGACAACAAATTATCTGAGCTACAGTACTATTCATACAACTCTATACTCTTACTGTATGTCAACAATTATCTCATTTGGATCTATTTTTATGTCCCTTAAGAAGAAACATCTGGGACAAACCATTTAAAACATAACTGAGGGCTCAATTAAGTCTCCTGAGTTATGAAAGAGCAACCTCAGAGTAATAAAAAGTTTCTCTGGGTGCATAGGATAAATCAATGGCTGTGTAAATAACGTCTCTGCTAAACAGATAATTAACAGCTTAACTATCATAATTAATGCTTGACAGTCAGTGAGAAAAGCAGACGTTGCACCTCAGATGAATCCACATGTTCTTGGGGCAAAACTGAGACCTCAATCAAACACAATACAGCTCTGACATGTATAATAAAAATTATTGGCATGTGGTTTAGCAACTGTTAGAGACAGGGTACAATACAGGGGGCTTTGTGTTTGCGAAAGACTATTGGTTATCCATAAGCATGGCAAAGATAATTATAATGTTCTCTTGATAATTAATGGTTAACATAGACTGCTGACACTGCAGAGAGTAAATCTGTCACCCAAACTATCTCAATATACACACAAAGTGCTGTGACTAACAGTGTGTGTAAGTTCCGATTGATGTCACGACAGCGGAAAAATGACTTTGGATGATAGATACAGATGCGTCATAAATACTGATCATAAGTTTAATGACGCACATGTCTGTTTGAGAACAGATGACATTTTCACATCAGTCTGGTTTCTCTTTCACCTCCTCTCTCTCTCACACACACACACACACACACACACACTGTTTTATTGGTCTGTTTTAGAGTGTTTACATGGGCATCTATCAGATTAAGATATCAAATATTGAATTTTTGGCCAAGATTAAATTCAAAGATTGAATTTCAAAGGTAATGGAAAGCATTGAGGTAATTATTAGACCAATTCAAGGAAAATTCAAATGATTCAGGGAAATATTCATCTTGTTTGGTAACTCATTCACTTGTAACAAATGTAGAGTGTTTTTTGTATTAATTGGTTTTCCAGTGAAAAAACAAGTTTTGTTGGGCGAGAGAGTGAAGGAGAGATAGGTTAGAGAGATGACTATTAAAATCCAAGTCTCAGCCCTTTATCAGCCAAAAAAGAACCAAAAGCTCATACAGTATATACTGCAGTGTTCTGCCAAAACTAGCATGCTAAATTCATTAACACAAAGTCTTAGAGAGGAGACGCTCGCGGCTAGCTGCATTTAAACAGTCAACTTTAATTCTGTTGAACATAAAACTTGGGAAGCGGTACAAAATCTCCTCCCCTCCTTCTTTTTCTGATGGCATTTCAACTCTCTTTTCTTCTCTTTCCACCCTCCCTTTCTTCCTTTCTTTCTTTTTGTGAGGGATAATAAATAGCTATGAAAATGAATCTTGAAAATGGAGTGACTGGCAGAGAACAGAGGGTAAAAGAATAGGAAAATAAATTAAAAACTACACTCCAACTCAAACAGGGCAGAAGTTCAAAGGCAAAGAGACCATACACATTGCTATATATGCTGGCAAACTTTATTGCTAGCATATGTCGTGCTGCTATTATGCTCTTCCTCAACTGGTTACCCGGAGGCCCGTATATATGTAATTGTGTAAAAAAATATTATCACAGAAGTGCAGAATGATCTGAACTGGTCAAACGGGGACCTCAAAAATCTTCTCCGAAGTCTTCTCCATCTGTTTGAACATTCCAGTAACCGCAGACAAGTATTCTGGCATTTAGGAAAACACATTCAGGAAATCATTTTCAGTGTCATTGCAGTTTTGCAAGAGATTTAAATGTTTGTAATTTTTGCTAAATGTTCGCAAATACTTAGATTTATTGGTGCACATTATTCCCAAAAATAAAAAATAAAATACAACCACTTTTCAAAATCCAATCAGTTCCTGACAGATAAAATCAAGACCTGCTCAGCTATACAAAGTTGTTGTTACCCCTTATTGGCTGATGTTTTACATACTCTCAGCTCAAAAAAGTGGCTATTGGCTCTCCCTCGAGTCCCTCAGTGTCGGACAGTGTGGTTCACTTGTGGTAAGAACTTACCACAGCAATTCTACACACACCAGTGTCCAGAAACATAACACCATTGACTGGTAAAATGCACAGGAAGCTTTCTTTTATCAAAAATATAAAAGAAACTTCCAGCAGAAGACCAGCTACTGGAATGCATTTATTAGATAAGAGTTAATCCATTAATCTGGTTAATCAATCAGCACACAAAACATACATATATATAAATCAATTTTAAAAAGCACAAAAACACCAATCTCAGCTAATTGTTTTTTATAGCTCATTCTCACATCAACTATTCTTGAAAGCTTAGGCTTGATCCCAAAGTGGTCTGTTATTCATTGGTTTAGACACAGTCATTGACAATCACATAAATCATTAAAGGATTAGTTCACTTTCAAATGAAAATTACCCCAAACTTTACTCACCCTCAAGCCATCCTAGGTGTATATGACTTTCTTCTTTCTGATGAACACAATCAAAGATAGATTGATAAATATCCTGATGCATCCAAGCTTTATAATAGCAGTGAGTGATTCCAACGAGCTGAAGAAAGTGCCTCTATCCACATCCATCCATTATAAGCGTACTCCACATGGCTCCAGGGGGTTAATAAAAACCTTCTGAAGTCAATCGATGCAATCGATGTATCGATGGATATTTATCAATATATCTCTGATTGTGTTCATCAGAAAGAAGAAAATCATATACACCTAGGATGGCTTGAGGGTGAATAAAGCTTGGGCTAATTTTTATTTGAACGTGTACTAATACTTTAAGTGATGCTTTACACACAAACTAATCATCTTCACAAAAGTAATAATCACAAAAGTAATAATCAGTACAAACCTTAATATTTTCCCATACAAGTATCTGAGAACCTAGAACAAGAAAAACGTCTCAGGTTATGTATGTAACCATGGTTCCCTGAGAACAGGGAATGAGACACTGTGTTTAACATGCTTTGGGGAACGTCATCACATGAACCGGTGTCTGAAAGCAACTATCAAATCTCACCAATCCTATTGGCCAGCGACAGCCTATGACGTCATTATAGACGCTACCCGGAAGTAAAAAGAAGTGCCTAGAGAAGCAGTCAGTACCTTATCATCTGAAAGGACTGTTCAGCAGGCAGCCCGATGCATGGCAGGTAACACAGTGTCTCGTTCCCTGTTCTCAGGGAACCATGGTTACATACGTAACCTGAGACGTTCCCTTTTGAAAGAGAACTCTACACTGCGTTTAACATGCTTTGGGGAACGATATACCCATGCCACCATGCTTGAGGGGAATGCATGCACTCCCTATGGCCAACAACCCAAGCTATAAGGCTCAAAGAGGCCTTCCATAGAAGGCCTTCCACAGAAGGCCTACCAAGGCCGCTCAAAGGCTTCTGGGACCAAACTGCTTTTCCGCAGAAAAGAGAGTACCTCTAAAGGAATGTAGCCAGGGGGCCCAAAGGAACCCTAGCCAGTCACTTGTCAGGGGAACAAAGTCAACCCTGAATGCCACCAGGGAGGTCGACCTGGTCTAAGCAACTTAGTCTTGGCCAGCAACCTGTCTAATCACAGAGTCTCAAATCACATTCTTCAGAGAAGATATACAGTAAGAGTGACTGCAAAAAGGCAGTAACTAACTCAGACCAGAGCATAGAGACAGGCATCCTGGAGAACAGGACTCAGCTTAGCGTATTTTACCCTTACCAATAAGGGGAGTAACACTCTGCTCAATCCTAGGATCTACTCAGTGCTTGATTATTTGCACTGAGGATGCTGTGCACTCTAAAAGAACCCAACACAGGGGAGTACATTTACTAGCCTAGGGGCTGATCCTCAACAGGGAAGCCTCAGAGAGGCCTTCAACCACTAACCAGCTTAGGGAGCTAAGTACTATGTAGGACAACCCTCAACAAGGGGAGTACAAGGCTCAACCTAACAAGTTAACCGTACTGTAGGCACAAATCATGGAGGCCCAGAAAAAGGGCCTGCAACATGACACAAATTCTACAAAAAGTAGAAATACATCACAGCAGCTTTGCGAAAAGCCATTATGTGAACTACATGCTCAATCTGCTAAAGAACACCCAGAATTGGTGAGAGAAAGCTTAGAGGGCCTAGAACAGCTCATTTGCTGATAAGCAAGATCCCACAAACATGGAACTCGTTCAGTGTGAAATTGAGTCAAACAGCAGATAAGACTGTAGAGTGCCCACATAACAGTCATCCCTAACACAATCCGACAAGCAGTGTACTCAGTAAAAACACTTTTTACTCTTAAAGCGAGAGGAGTACAAACATACGCCATCACTCTCTGCAGGAGGCCCAACGAAGGGCCTACGACTTCCAGAAAGACATGTAGCGTCAACTTGTGGCAGTGTTCTAAGCTCTAGGGAGCTAAATATGATAACCAAACTCTCTGGTGAGGTTAATTAATTTAACTCGACCTAAGCCACCATTCCACCAGGCAATGTACTCAGTAAAACAGCTTTTACTCTTAAAGTAAGAGGAGTACAAACCTACACCATCATGTTCTTGAAGGAGGCCCAAATGGGGCCTGCGACCCAGAAAGACACGTGGCGGAATCAAAATCCAACATACCACCCTGTAATGTACTCAGTAAAATAACTTTTACTCTTTAAGCAAGAGGAGTACAAACCTACGCCATCATGCTCTTGAAGGAGGCCCAAACGGGCCCTGCGACTCAGAAAGACACATGGCGTCAGCTAGTGGCAGTATCTAAGCTCTAAGAGAGCCAACATAGAACCAAACTTATGTAGTGAGGTTAACTACTTAGCTCAACCTGAGCTTGATTCAATTCAACACATTCCAACAGGCAATGTACTCAGTAAAACACTTAAACTTTTTAAGCAAGAGGAGTACAAACTACACCAACATGCTCCGAAAGAGTCCCAAATGGGGCCTATTATTCCAGAAAGACACGGGCGTCAGCCAGTGGCAGTGTCTAAGCTCTAAGGGACCCAAACATAGAACCAAACTTATGTAGTGAGGCTAACTACTTAGCTCAACCTGAGCTTGATTCTATTCAACACATTCCAACAGGCAATGTACTCAGTAAAACGCTTAAACTCTTTAAGCAAGAGGAATACAAACTACGCCAACATGTTCCGAAAGAGGCCCAAACAGGGCCTACTATTCCAGAAAGACACAGGCGTCAGCCAGTGGCAGTGTCTAAATTCTAAGGGAGCCTAATCTGAGAACCAAACTACCAAATGAGGTTACCTAGCTTAACTCAACCTAAGCTTAAAACTACACATTCCAACAGGCAATGTACTCAGTAAAAACACAAAGAAAATATGCTGCCATGCTATGAAGGAGGCCAAAGACCGGCCTACTACTTCAAATGATCACAGGCATAAACCTGTGGCAGTGCTAGTTCTAAGTAAGCAAAACTCTGACTAAACATCTACCAACAAACTTGTGATACACCAAACTATTGTGCTCTGAAGGAGGCGCAAACAAAGCCTTCTACTCCAAACAACACAATCAATGCTTGTGGCAGTGTTCAAACTCTGAAATGGGTTACAGAAGAACCAAACTGAATAGTGAGGTTCACAAACAAACTCAACCTGAGCTATGCATTCCAACAGGCCATATACTCAGTAAAAAACACTTTTTACCCTTAATAGCAAGGGGAGTACAACCTAGTCACCATGCTCTAAAGGAGGCCTTGCACAAAGCCTACTACTACAGAAAATAGGTGCTAACCTGTGGCAGCAATAGAGTTAAAGGGCTCACATTGTGTAGGGCAAAATAGAACTAGAGCATTAACTGAGAAACAGGGGGATGCTTCACTTTTCATTCATACTACCCTGAAATTGTGAATTTCAAGGGTGGGTGCTTTTCACCAAAGACAGAGACATCTGTACTGAACCCTAGGGAACAGGAGCTAAAAGAAAGCTAATACTGTTTCCCTCAAGCTTGAATCTTAATTCAAGGGGTTCGGGGGAAAAGACTAAACAAAGTATAGAATGAAAAGCTCTAGAAAAGTGGGGCCACAGCAACACTAGTATTTTTTATTCACATAGTGATAAGGGGCCTACCACCTGAGACAACCGCACCAGGGAGACTTAGCAATAGTCTGCTACCTTAGCTACTATCTACACCAAAGGCGTAATGGGCCTTGGCCTGGCAACTCTGATAAGAGGAGGCCAGAACTAGGAAACTACACTCTCTTGACAGGGGTAATAATAAAAGGGGGTGAAATGCTTCAGTATATCACCTAAACCCTAGTTCTAGCCTAGGCCAGCTATAGCTGTGGGCCTATAAGGCCACACATAAGCATAGATCAGCCTGGGGCTAAAACTCAACCTCTAAAATTCTCAATAGAGAGGAGGAAACTTTGTTTCGGAGACTTATCATCATAGAAGGATGGAATCTATGGCCCTTTCAAGCCCGAAAGAGCCTCTTCACTATCAAACCAAAAAGCGAGCCACAGAAATCTACATCATGGGCCCAGCCCTGATCGTAGAAAGCACCTGGGTAAAAAATTATTACTCAGGAGGTGGAAGAAGAAAGAAGAGGGTAGAAGTTACTACCCTCATGGAGAGAAAATCAATCACAGACGCTGTTGCCATCCGTAATTGATTACTTCCCTCAAATCTTTCTTCCTCTTCCTATCTGTCTGGGCCCAGAATCAGATCCGAGCAGAAAGCAGGTTAAAAACGCTGCCGCTGATCCAGGTTCTTCAGCAGATTGGACTGGTAATGCCTGTAACACTGCCATCGTGTGTGAAGCAGCACCAGTCTGACCCGCTGCCACGTATGCCCTGCCATTCAAGCGAGATGTCACTTAAAAAGCTTCAAAGGCAGGACCAGAGCTTTAATGTCTGTGCCCGCCCCATGACGAGATAGTTAACAAACAACTTGTCAATAGCGGGGGCACCGACACATACCCGTGCTGGCTTATTCCCTCAACATCAACAAAATCAGCTCGCTGATGTCGGTGAATATGAGCCGAATACGGGTTCTTCCATGCCCTCTCGATCACCTCATGTAGATCAGGAAGGAATGGAAGGCTCACGGAGGCTGTCAGATTATGGTCGGAAAGGAATTGCACGTCGAGCCGTCCGCATGCGATCCCTTTCTTAATGCACTCTCATGGCAGAGGCGCGCTCCATAACCTAAACAGCTCCGTATTCACGGAGTTTCAAAAGTTTCAAAAGGCTCGCCTTCTTCCTTTCTAACAGCCAACTCCTGCTCTCTTGGGCTAAAAACCAGAAGAGCACTCGCTGCCAAATCAGATAATTACAAAGAAAGAACATTATCATCATACTGAAGCCTACCCTCATCAGCCGCTGGGGATTACGAGAGAAACACCTCTCTCTAACTCTTCCGCAAGCCCCATCTGTGAACCCCATGATTTCAGTCGCTGCCCTGCCTCAGCACGGGCGGGACCAGAACCACCGGGCACAAATGTCGGCCGTTCTTCCCTCAAGAAGAGGGCCAAATGAGAGTGGAGCGTCCTAAAAAGCAGATGCTCACAGTTTGCACAGACAGTGCCCTCAAGCACTGTCCTTGCATGCTCCTCACCCAGACAGAAAACGCACAGATTGTGTGTGTCATCAGGTGTCAAAAACCTGGGACACAGATCCACACACTTCCTGAAACGTTTGTTAGTACATAGTAAAATCCCTTACCAGATTTGAAGAATCGCAATCAAACAAAACAGTCCCCGAAGACGATAAGATACTGACTGTTTCTTTAGGCTCTCCTTTATACTTCCAGGTCGCTTCTATAATGACGTCATAGGCTGTCGCCGGCCAATAGGATTGGTGAGATTGCTTTCAGACACCAGTTCAGGTGATGACGTTCCCAAAGCATGTTAAACGCAGTGTAGAGTTCCCTTTTGAAAGAAAACTTGCTTTGCCTTTAAGAAACAAAATTGTGTAAAATATTATGATTTGTTTTCAGAAAAGTTTAAGTCTTATCTTATACTATTTTGCTTTTCAATAAATTTCATTTATTTTAAAGGAAGTTTAGGTGTGACTGGAACATAAAGGATAAAGTGTGTCTTTTCTGAATAAGTATTGGAGGACCTCTGTAGATTGCATTTACAATTGGCCAGCTTCTGTTATTTTTTTGTTTTTGTTTTTTCCACATCCTAATCTAGTGACTGGCTTCACATGAAAGTGAGGACAGAAAAACAGTGTGAGGCTAACTGTGCTGACTTACTGAAGCATTAAAGTCTCGTCTGACTCACCCGACACAAACAAAACACCACTGAACCGCTCCATGCTAAAATTAGGAGCGAGATCTCTCAGCAAGCACACATTGTTTATGGAGTTGTCTGAAAGTCCCCTACAGTCTGTCCTTGGGTAAGCAGCACACACTTGATTTAGTTACACAGCCTTTAATTAACAACGGCCTCAGTGAAACTGCAACTTCATACTTTTGATCAGAAACACACGCTGTTCAAATGATAAGATAAAGAGTATGTGAATGTATTTGGAGGAATGTGGAGTCAATGTGTCCAGCTAACAAAAATATATTCCAAAAATGTTATGAAAAGTTATGAAAACATTATTTCGGAATGTTCTCAGAAAGTTAAAAATGTTTTAAAAACGTGTTTTCTTGATTATATGAACGTTAAGGGAATATTTAATTTTTTCAAACATTATGGGAATGTTACTTTTGAATGTTTTTTTAAACATTCTGAAACAAATAGTAACATTTAAAGAATGTTAGATAAACGTCCAGCTAAAATGCTTCAGAAAAAAGTTCCATGAACAATGTATAAATAATGTTTTGTGAACATATTAAAGAGATAACTTTGAACGAACGTCCTGTTAAAGTTACTGGAATAATGTTTGTTTATAACTTTGAGAGAACATTGCCAGAACGTAATGAGAATGTTCCCTGTTAGGGTGTGTGTCCTCAAGTGTTAATTTCCTTCTTTGTGAACGTGTGCGTTAACAGAATGGATCCTATTGCAGGTTTGTGCAAGCCTTCATCCGCCTGCAGCATGAAGCACCATGTCTGTTTGTGTTTGCGTGAATGTTGTGCATGGTGTTAAGCAATAGCACGTCAGCACATTTACAAGGGTTTGTTTTTGTGTTGTTTTTGTGTGTGCTTTTTTCTAGCTTCTCAGTCTCTGTCTCTGTCTTTTCCTTGGCCTGCGGGTGAAGACTGACATAAACACTTCCCGCGCCCTTCATCAAGTCACTAGACCTGATGGGAAAAGAGCGTATCATGGATTAGCCTTTCCAGTAAAAGAACAACCTTAATCACAGCAAACAGAAATCCAGCTCACCTCTCAGATAACAGTAACTTCAACTTGTACAACTTACTATATTATGAAAAATCATACGCTGCAGACTGAAAGAGAATCAAGAATCTAAACATATTCGAGGAATAAATATAATAGGATGTTTCTTCAAATATGAACAACATTAACAACTTTTTACTCTTGCTAGAAGGTGTCAGCTCATTTGTAGTTACAGGATTAATTGCTTCTCATTTCACTTGTTAATGTCATATTTGATGCATCACCATTGTTGCTCATGCCGCCTCAATTCGTTGGCACTCACTTCAGGCCCCTGATGCTGAAGACCACATTAGTAATATTTGAGATTTGAACAAAAACTGTTTTATTATCTGATCTGCAGGTTTTCTTGATAAAGCTAATTCATAGAATATAAACGCACCTAGTATGCATGTATTACAAGTGAGGCTCCCACACTTCTTTCCTCGTACCACCAGAGGGAGCCTTCACCTGAATATTGACTATTGTTCATTCAGACTTCATTTCCCAGAGGCCGTCATTTCTGGGACTGATTGCACACACCTGCACCACATGACACTCACACACTTTATAAGCAGCACGCACACACTCACACTTTGTAAAGTCTTGATTTGCCCCGGTGATCATTTCTGAGCGTTATTGTTGATTGCTATTCTTGTGTTTGACTGGACTGTTCGTATTTGATTCTCTGCTGCCTGCCCTGATCTCTGCCTGTCCCTGTACTTTGTTTGTTCACCGCCTGCCCTGACCTCAGCCTTATCCTTGCCTTGTTGTGTTTGCTCTTAATAAAAGCTGCAAATGTATCTTCACTCTGTCGACCCATCATTACAGAAGGCTTCGCCAAACAGTGATCCAGCGGCCATTATGCAACTCACAACTGAGTTATCTGCCCAAGCCAACCAGCTTGCTGTACACACGCTCAATCTGCTGACTTCTCTTACCGAAGAGCTTGTCAAGACACTGCAGGGCCTGCGTTTCACACCCCCCGAGGCTACCACTGACCGGTCAAGCGCCCGCTCCCGCCAGCCAGGCCGTCACCTCCGCCTTGTCAGTGAACCCGCGGCTCGCTTTTCCTGAGAAATTTGACGGCCAGCCAGCTAAATGCAAGGGGTTTCTGCTGTAATGTTCCATCTTCATCAATCAACAACCCCTTCTATATATCCCACGGACTCAAGCTGAATTTCATTTGTATGCTCATTGCTGACCGGACGAGCGCTAGGGCCACTGCAGTTTGGAGAGAGGATGGCTCTACATTTCCCGCCTTCTCTGTGTTTCTACAATGCTTCAGAGAAGTGTCAGAGCATTGTGCTGGAGGTAAGAGTGCGGGTGACCAATTACTCTCTCTGTGTCAAAGAAGAACCACTGCGGCAGAATATGTCTTGTCTTTCCGCAGTCTTGCAGCACAAACTGAGTGGATTGATGACACACTGAAACTTCTGTTTAGAAAAGGACTGAATCTGGAGCTCCAGGCTGAACTAGCTTGCCGTGATGAGGAGAGAACACTCAACGAATTCATCGAGTTAATCATACAGATTGATAATCTGATTCGATCACGACGCCCTGCTCATCCATAATTCCTTCAGGTTCCCGTCACTCCCAGTCCAGAACCCATGCAACTCTGTTACACTCCCCTCACACCCAAAGAAAGAGAAAGAAAAGTACAACATCACCTATGCCTGTATTGTGGCCAAGCTGGTCATCTCAAACTCTCCTGTCCGATTCGACCAGGTTAATCTGGTTCAACTCCAAATCGGTGAGTTCCCGAATGCCTGTATGTCATTCTGCAACCTGTATAATATACCTGTGAAAATGACAGTCAATGGCCAGATTATAACCACATCAACAGATCACATTAATCTTGTGCAATTCTCACTTGACAGTGGAGGCACTAGATGGTCGGCCCATAGGAGAAGGAAAAGTGGCACACATCACTGAGGAAATTCACATGCAAGTTGGAGTGCTGCATCACGAAAAGATCAGGTTCTACATTATCCACTCACCCAACAACCCAGTCACTCTTGGCTTGCCGTGGCTCCGAAGACACAACCCACACATTTCATGGAAGGAAGGACAAATTGTTCCGTGGGACCCCGCCTGTCACGAACTATGCTTAAACCAAGTTACCCCGTTACCTGTTCAGTCCATTTCTGTCCAAGAAACAAACATTGAGGACTCCAGCATCCCTGTTGAATGCGGCGACCTAGCGGTCGCCTTAAGCAGAAGCAAAGGGGCAGAATTACCACCCCACCATCCCAGTGACTGTGCCATTGATCTGTGCCATTGATCTGTTACCTGGTACTTCTCCTCCCAAAGGCAGAATATTCCCATTGTCTCAGCCCAAGTCTGCCCCCATGAAAAAATACATTAAAGAAGAACTGGCCAAGGGTTTCATCAGACCCTCCACTTCACCTGCAGCATCCAGGTTCTTTTTTCGTGAAGAAGGACGGCAGTCTCAGACCCTGTATTGATTATTGTGGTCTCAACGACATAACTATAAAGTTTCGCTACTCCTTATCATTGGTACCCGCAGCCCTCGAACAGTTAAGACAGGCCCAGTATTTCACCAAACTGGATCTTCGCAGTGCTTACAATTTAATTCGCATCAGAGAGGGTGATGAAAAAAAACATCCACTGGTCACTAGGAGACCCTTGTTATGCCGTTCGGATTGGCTAACAGTCCTTCTGTGTTTTAGTCTTTTGTCAATGATATCTTCCAGGATATGCTCAACCGATGGGTCATTGTGTACCTCGATGACGTTCTCATTTATTCCACCACCTTTCACCACCACCAACTTCAGTGGAATCACTGCGCCTTAACTGCCATGACCAAGCACTCATCCTCCCGTCTCACCTGGGCACCCGAAGCTCTGCAGGCCTTCCAGAATCTGAAAGAGCGATTCACTTCTGCTCCCATTCTCCACCACCCAGACCCAGAACTCCCGTTCATCGTGGAAGTTGACACCTCCAGCACCGGTATCGGGGCTGTTCTCTCACAATGTCATGGAACCCCTGCCAAAATGTTTCCTTGAGCTTTCTACTCACAGACATTATCGTCCGCTGTGCGAAACTACAATGTGGGCAATCGTGAAATGCTGGCGATGAATGCGGCACTAGAGGAGTGGCAACACTGGCTGGAGGGAGCACAACATCCATTCACAATTCTGACCGATCACAAGAACCTGGAGTACTTGCGTTCAGCCAAACGATTGAATCCCAGGCAGGCAAGATGGGCTATGTTCTTTACTAGGTTCCAATTTAAAGTCACATATCGACCAGGGTCCAAGAAAAACCAAGGCTGATGCTCTGTCTCGACAAGTGGATGATATCGAAATGCCAGAAACCGAGGAAAATATCATCTCTGAGAGGTTCCTTGTCGCACCAGTACAATGGGATATCATGACCGAGATCACGCAAATCAACGATCAGAATCCACCACCTCCTGAATGTCCCCAGGACCGCATGTTCGTCCTTGTTTCCCTGTGCACCAAATTACTACACCAAGTTCATGATGTTCCCAGTTCCGGGCATCCAGGTATTACAGCAACTCTACATCTTCTCAAGAACTGTTGCTGGTGGCCCACAATTTCTGCAGACACCACTCAATTCATCAACAACTGTACAGTATGCCATATCTCCAAACCATCCCGTCAGTTACGCGCTGGTCTACTTCAACCACTACCCATTCCACAACACCCCTGGTCTCACATTGCCATTGACTTTATCACAGATCTCCACAGTCCTGTGGTAACACAGTCATTCTCACAGTCATTGATAGATTCTCCAAATCCTGTCGACTCATTCCACTACCCAAATTGCCCAAGGCCTTTGAGACCGCTGAAACGAATACGTCTTTTGCTTCTACGGCTTACCCGAGGACATCGTCTCGGATCGAGGTCCAATTCACATCTCTGGTATGGGCAGTTTTTTTTCAAACATCTCAACATAAACATCAGTCTCACATCTGGTTACCACCCCGAATCCAATGGTCAGACATAAAGCATGAATCAGGAACTCCCACGCTTTCTTAAAACCTACTGCCAACAGAATCAATCTGACTGGAGCAAATATTTAATGTGGGCAGAGTATTCCCTACAGAAACCTGCAACTGGACTAACTCCCTTAAAATGTGTATTGGGCTATCAACCTCCACTATTCCCCTGGTCAGGTGAGCCCTCCAATCTTCCATCAGTGACTGAGTGGTTACAGCGGAGCGAGGACACTTGGGATTATGCACATATCCACTTGCAATGCACCGTACGGAGACAGGAGGAACAGGCCAACCGCCACCGACGCCCCAGTCCTGAATACACCGTGGGTCAGTGGGTTTGGCTATCCACAAGGGATCTTCGCCTCAGACTTCCCTCATTCCTGGGACTGATTGCACACACCTGCACCACATGACACTCACACACTTTATAAGCAGCATGCGCACACACTCACACTTTGCAAAGCCTTGATTTTCCCCCGGTGATCATTTCTGAGCGTTATTATTGATTGCTATTCTTGTGTTTGACTGGACTGTTCGTATTTGATTCTCTGCTGCCTGCCCTGATCTCTGCCTGTCCCTGTACTGTTTGTTTGCCACCTGCCTTGACCTCAGCCTGTCCCTGTTTACGCCTCAGCCTTAACCTTGCCTTGTTGTGTTTGCTCTTAATAAAAAGCTGCAAATGGGTCGACAGAGTGAAGATCCATCATTACAGCATGTAAGGGCTAGCTTATAGCATAAAACTAAAGTAAATGTTCACATAACAGTTTGAGTTAAAATATTTCTGTTGGTTTTTTTTTTTTTTTTTTTTTTTTTTAAATTCAAAACCCCATGAAATGTTTACAATGGCTTCTTTTTCTGATCATACATACTATTCGGCCGGTCGTGGCCAAATGGATAGACAGTCCGACTTGTAACCCAAAGGTCGTGGGTTGGAGTCTCAGGTCCGGCAGGGATTGTCGGATAGGGGAGTGAATATCCAGCACTCTCTCCACCCCCAATACCACGACTGAGGTGAGACCCTTGAGCAAGGCACCGTACCCCCAGCAATGGCTGCCCTCTGCTCCGTGTGTGTGTTCAATTGGATGGGTTAAATGCAGAGCGCAAATTCCTAGTATGGGTCACCATACTTGGCCACTTTCATTTCACTTTTTTATTCAAAAGTTTGAAATGAATACTTTTATTCAGCAAGAATGCATTCAATTTATGAAAAGTGGCAGGAAAGACATTTAAAATGTTACAAAAGATTATATTCTAATAAATGCTGTTTTTCTGAACTTTATACTCATCAAATAATCCTAAAAAAAAATTTTAGTCCACAGTCCATAAGTTTTGCCTCTTTGTCGCCATCTCTGTTTAAAACCTGCCATTGCAGTTATTTGCGGAATTATCATCTTTACATATGTTGTGCATCGGCACAGTTCTTCAGGGTGAATTAATCTAATGTTTGCTGTCAGTCACCACATTGGTGTGGAAACTGTACTTCGGAATCACAGATTCTGTCTTGGAAGTGTGAGCAAAATAAGAATTTTAACCAGAAAATGTCATCTGAACAAATATGTCTGCCACTTTTGTTCTGACCAAAAAAGCATTACAATAAATCGCACTGCCAGTGGTGATTAAATCTAATGATCGCTTAGCTCGAATCACATCAAACCATGCAAATTATTATTGTTGTTATACTTTGTTCTCAAATTGTTGATGTTAACAACATCAGCATTGCGTGACTGTGTATTTAGTGTGTATTAGTGTTACCTGTAGATTTCAATTTCTGTAGCCACTCTGCAGTCCAAAGTCTTTTGCTTTTGACTACGGATGAATCTCCAGCTGTCACTGATGATTGTCATTTGGACCTTTCTGGATTACAATTCGCCATCAAAATGATAAGTTTAATTATTGCAGCTGCTGTGAGAAAAAGCTATAAATGATCCACCTCACATGCCATATAGCCTACTAGCTGGGACTCCTCTATGTAAACAGACGTGACGCAATGACACAAAGATGGCCGGAATGCCGAATTTCCCACGAAAACCCACCAGTACCGATTTTATTATAAAACATTATTACAAGCTTACCGTTGTGAATCAGGCTAAAGTAAGAAGATAGTTTTGAACACTGGCTGGTTATGTACTTGTTCAAAAAATTGAATGTACTTGGCCAAAAAAAAGTTCCAGACTGAAGCTTTACATATTACTGTTTTTACTCTGTATTTATCAAATAATTGCAGTCTTTGTGAGCATAAGAAACTTCCTTCTAAGACATTAAAAATCTTACCTACTCCAAACCTCTGAATGGGCCAAAAAATGTTTTATTTGTGACAAACAATGTGCTTGTTCTCAGCATGTGATGCACTGTTTCCCACAATTGTGAGTGTAAATACATTAACACTGCTTAATAAACAGTGAAATTGCAGTCTGTGTAAGTACACTGGATCTATAGCTACATGTGTAGTGTAGTAATTGCTCTATATAGGCAAATTTAACCATAGTATAATTGACTCTAAATGTCTAAATTGAGTCATCAGGGACTGAGGGGGTGTCCTGTCCTCCAAATGCAAAGTGGAAGTTGAAATATTAATAGAAATGAACCCAAAGAAAGTGTTCAGTGAATGTGAACAGCCTGGTGTTCATCCTCTGAGAGATGGGAGAATATGTGGGGAATGTGCTGTTGTTTCATGTTAGAACATGGCAAAATTATCCAGAGAAACTCAACCAGAGGAACAATCTCTCCAGAAATGAACCTGCAGATCACTGCCACACAAAGTCCACTGAAAGGGGAATTCAAGAACTGTTTACAAGCCTCATCTAAATGCAAAGACACTAAAAAGTTAACCACTGCAAATACTACACATTTTACAGCTCATTTGTTTTAGAAAAAAAGGAGAACAAAGAGTCAGAACATCAGGTTGCGTGTTTCAGGTTGCAAGATGATAATGCCGCAATAACATCCTGTTATTAACACACTGCACACATTGCTATATCACCTCGTTGCAGGTTTAGGGTTGAAATGGGAGTGAACGAGTAAGCTTCTGCTTTTTCTCTCTGCACATAAACAGTCCTGTCTCTCAAATGTTCTGTGTTTACTTCCCTCCTGTCGTCGTCTTCTTCCTCCTTTACTCTCTCAGAGGAATGTGCTTCACCTGACCTTCACCTCACCCCCACTCCACAAACACGTACACTCACTCACATACACACACACACACACACAGGGGAATTCCTCCCACGGATAAAGATAAAGCAGAGTCCACCGTAAACATGGGTGGCCTGCACTTGTCACTCTGTTCCTTCAGGCTATTATATTAATTTAGAGAGAAAAGAGGCTCTAAATGAAGGAGAAACACTGAATCCAGACACAGAAGCACATTCACACAGAAGACCCACCAGACACAGAAACAGCATGGACATACATTTTTTTCCATTACACTTTTTTTAAATGCATTTATATGAATGTATAGTTTGAATTAAATTACATTAAATTACATTAAATTAAATTAATTAAATAATTATAAATTATCAAATTAAATTTCTTTTGTGATAATGCAAAGTGTCAATGTCAAATGTCAGATTCAAACTTGCAATGTCTGCATTAGTTATAATTGTAAATGTGTCAGAAACAATGCACTAGTGCATAGCCAAATGCACTGCTACATGACTGTTCCAACAAGTTGTACCTCTTTCAAGTTCTAATCATCTTTCTTTCTTTCTATTTTTTTTTTTTTTTCTTTTTGCAAGGAATGTTCTTTAGATGATTAAAGTGTTAGTTCAACCAAAAATGAAAATTCTATCATTAATTACTCACCCTTATGTCGTTCCACACCCGTAAGACCTTCGATCATCTTCGGAACACAAATTAAGATATTTTTGATAAAATCCGATGGCTCAGTGAGGCCTGCATTGAGAGCAAGTTAACTTAGACATTCAAATGCCCAGAAAGCTACTAAAGACATATTTAAAACAGTTCATGTGACTACAGTGGTTCAACCTTAATGTTATAAAGTGACAAGAATACTTTTTGTGCGCCAAAAAAAAATAAATAAAGATTTTATTCGACAATATGTAGTGATGGGAGATTTCAAAACACTGCTTCATGAAGCTTCGAAGCTTTATGAATCTTTTGTTTCCATTGAAATTTCGAAACACTTATGATGTAACAAAGCCTCGTTTACTGAAATCACGTGACTTTGGCTGTTTGATACACCCTCCGAACCACTGATTCGAAACAAAAGATTCGTAAACCTTTGAAGCTTCATGAAGCAGTGTTTTGAAATGGCCCATTACTAGATATTGTTGAATAAAGTCATTTTTGGGGGGGAGGGCTATATGTAAGTATTTTCATGTATTAATCTCTTTTTTATTGCCAGTGTGTGAATGAACTGTGAACTTAAAAATTAGATGTGTTTTAGTCAATTGGATCACAAATGGACAACGCTAAATACAGGTGTAAACAGGGTGTAAATCACTTTCGACCACTTCCCAAGGTAGTCGATAACGCATTCAACCGGATTGCTTTCATAGTAGAAACACTCATGTGGTCGAATGTGTTCTAAGTAAAGACTAAAGACCGCCTACTGACCAAATGGCTAAACATTACAGAAAATGCCCTAGCCAGATGGGATTTAAACTTTGTCAGCTGAAGAGCCAAGTTTGGTTTGAAGATGAAAAACGTACCAAACACAATGTTCTCTCACCATTCTCTCACACACTCACTGCGTTCGGCCGGTCTTGTGGCTGTCAGAGCAGAAACGAAAGCTGATCCGTATGTTTTTCTATCGTCATGGGCATATGTAAATTGCGCAAGCTTATTTTGTCCATTATATCTAAAGATCTGAAAAAAAAAACAACAACATACAATTACCCGCCCATAGACCCTCCCCTCAAAGAAATCAGAACAGAAGTGGTTGAAAGTGGACAAAAGAGACGGATTAAAATACCAGGTGTAAACGGGTATGTGTCTTCCTTGTCTACTTGTGATCCGATCGACCAAAACGCATCTTAATACCAGGTGTAAACAGGGCCTGAGTAACTGTAATTTCAATTACAGGTCTCATCTGTCGACATGACGCCTGTGAATTACAGAGCTTGTGCAGACATATCCACATCACTATGATTAGATGCTTTCTTAGCTGTTGTTTTCTCACCGATGTTATTTTTGTTGTATGTTTATTTTGTTATTGAGAAGAAAGCGCACAGCACATCTTTACATATTCATCTAACTGTAGAGTGAGTGGGTGGGTCAGCAGAGTGGGTGGCGTCTGGATGCCGCAAACAGTGACTTTGAATGGTAGATATTTGGAAGTGGATCTGGAACATCAGCACGTTTCAAACACAACAGATAAGACTCCTCACACAACCTTTACAACGGCCCCGTCCTTATTGTTTTATGATAGGTATGTGTGTGAGGGAGTAAGTGAATTGATGTGAGTGAAAAGGGGTTTGAAGAGGGAAACTCAAACAAGCCAGGCTGCTCTTATCTCCCTCTTGCTACGCCTGTACACAAAAGGCTTTGGTCTCTCTCTTCGCCCACACTCCCACAGATTATTTGTTCCTTTCCCCAAACCTTCCTCCTATATTTAAACATCACTCAGGCCACTGACGCACTTCCCACCTTATCAATAATACCAACCTGTTCCTTTCTCTCACCTTTAAACTTATACTTGGCTTAGTTAGCCAAATCATATTTAAGGAGAGATGGGTGTGTTTTATGTTGTGATATATTCACATTGATTATTATTATATTCTTATTCAATTGATTTAATTATAAAAATGACCAATCTGTGTGTATGACAGCGTACTGAATATGCTCGATCGATCATAAGTGGATGTAAACCGGAGCAATGGAGCAGAGAACATCAAATGAATTTTCCAGTAATCAGTACAAACAAGATCAGTTGCACATGCAGACAAGAGTGTGAGCTGGGCCGCCGCTAACAGGGCGAAAGGTGGTAACGATTCTAAGGGGGGCCCGCAATTTCATCCAAGGAGGACAACCCCCCACCCCTCAGAACGCAATATCAACAGAGGGGGACACCCCCCTCCCCCTTGGAACGCAGTTTCAACCCAAGGGGAAATTCTGCCCACCCGCCCCAGACCGTGATTTCAAGGGGGCCCACAGCAACAACCTGCACCAGGGCCCCGGATAACCCAACAATGGCTTGCACATTGTGTGAATGCCACAAGAAGTAGTAATTGGTAGAAGAGCACAACAGGTGAGCAATCTGATTACAGATCTGTGTAGATGACTTGGTAGCATGCAATCTTCACTCTCATGTGCACACACACACACACACATGCACACACACGCACAGCTGTGTCACCTAAGGCTATGTTCACTGAATACAAATCCCACCTTAAAATGTAGGCTAGTAGAGCAGAGTAGTATTGTAATGCTAAAAAAAATGTTTACATGCTTTTAATACATTTAATAACATGTTAATATACAATGCACTCATTGTGGATATATAATACATATAGCAAAAAATTGGCTTGCTTGTGTAATTTTTTGGTATTGGGGACATAACTGTCTTTATAAAAAAATGTTATACAATAAATCGTGTCATTTTATACATTTAAAATAAGTAATCTCCTTAAAAAATATTTTTATATGGTCCTGATTCAGTAACAATATTACAAAATACTGTTGGTATAAATTTACCATCTGTTAAAAAAAAAAAAAAAAAAAGATATTATATTATATTAAAGTTGTTTTACATATTTTTATATAACATTTTTTAAGTATTATTTTTAAATTAAAACCAAAAAGACTTCTTCCTTTGTTAGCAGGCAACAGTGTTATTTTTGTATCACTGAGATACTGTTATTAATATTTTGAGTTGTCATTTTAAATTCAGTTAAGTTTTAGCACTTTTTGTCATTTTAGTCTTTTTTTTTAAAATACAGTTTTATATATAGTTTTTGTTCATTTTTATTTCAGTTTTAGTTTTAGTTAACTAATAACCCTTGCAGGGAAAGTAGGAAAGGGAGAAAAACAGATCAAGATCAAGGGGAACAAGTTGAAGAGAGAGAGTGTGTGTGTTTTGATGTGAGAGAAGCGGTGGAGACCCCATATCACTGCAGAGGGTCTACAGACATTGAAACCAGATGCAGTCATGAGCCTGAATGTGTGCGCACTCAAAGGGGTCGCCGGAGATATATTTAGAAACTCCAAACCCCATCCATCAAACAGACAGCTTCAGATTAAGCTCTTGATGTAACCTTACATTGGGGCCTGCTCCAACTTTCCCCTCTTTCTCTTCCTCTCTTTCTGTCTATCTCTGTCTGTTCATTCTCTCTACCACACACAGTCACAGTGAGCTGAGAAAACTCCCCCTGTCTGGGACGAGCTCTGGACCGCACTGTCAGTACACTGTCTGCTTGAAATAGCCTTTATGAGAAAAACAAACACCTAAAAGATCAGCTATGTCCACCTTACACTGCGTACTCTGCACTGTGAGCAACGTAATGTGATGAAACTAAATGCTTCCATTAGAATTTGGATTTTACTGGCTATAAGCAAATTACACTTTTAAATCTGGCTTGGTTGTGCAAACAAAATAAGCTTTTCATGATATAACATTACAAACATACATGCACTATACAACAGAACCAAGAGATATTGTACAAGTATGTGGCATAATAAACCCCAACGTGAAGCACAACAGTGATGGTTCCCTTTCAAGGGAACTTGCGTTGCGTCGAGAAATTGATGGGAACACATCGCCTGATGTCGTCATGAAGCACATGTGAAATCTATCCAATGGTGTGACAAAACGTCAGAGGCGGGTGACATCACGACCAGGAAACTATAAAGCATGCTCAAACAGTGCAACGTTAACTTCTGTGTCTTCAGTTGCACTTTCTGTGACTCGTTTTTTCTTATTTGGTGTTGTATTGTCTATTAATCACTACATTATGGCGGACAAGCAGTTTAGATTGTGTGTGCATCCCTGCCCACGTTACATCACAAATGGGGACACACACGATCTTTGTGTAGCTTGTTTGGGAGCAGAGCATGCACAGTCAGCACTCGAGGGTGCTGGCTGTGAGCATTGTGAACTGCTTCGGATGCTCCGCTCCCGCCTGGCGCTCTTCGACGAGGGCGCCCAGGCTCACGTTCCCCAGGGTTTGGGTCCCGCTGCTGCCGAGGCACAGCGCTGATCTAGATCTTGGGAATTGCAAATGGATCTGGCAGAGGGGTTTGAGACGGGCCCAGCCTGATCTCAGCCCTCACCTGAACACCGTGCCGCCCAAAAGCAGAAGTGGTGTACACCTCATCATACGGTGCCCAGTTCTCTTCGGTTCCCCCCAGGGGGCCGTTCTGCCAACCCTGCCACCTCGTGTGCTTCAGGGCGCAGCGGTCCTCAGCGAGCAAACACCCAATTGTCCACCCAGAAACATAGCGGTGCTGGGATGCTCGCCCCCTCTGAGGAGGGTCGCGGAACAGTCAATTCGGTCGCCCCCTGCTGGTGCGCCGCTTCAGGGCACCGAATTGGTTGTTCAAAATACCAGTCTCTCTCGAGTACAGCAACTTAAAACATATAACTTACCTGCTCTCAAACCAAGCCGCATGCACTACTTGTCACCATGATGGTAACTCTTCAAAAACCCACATTAACAGAAACTCTTCTAAATTAGCATAACAAAACATTAATCACTACTAAATCTTCCTTACCATTAATCTTGTGCAAAAAAAACATTATATAACACTTAATTTTAGCATTTACTCTCCCTTTCGAGTACCATGAGCAAAGCATGCTGGGAAATAGAAATCCCAGTCCAGTTTCAGTTAAACTTAAGTTTGCCTAAATTAAAAGAAATTAGTTCATACAACTCAAAACAATGAAACAGTTCAGTTTACTTGAAATATGTCAGTGCTGTAAACTCAAAAGAAAAAGAAAGTTCTTAATACTCATAACAGTTAATTTAACTGAACTAATTTGTTTCATTTAAGTTTGTCCTACTCAAACCAATTAAGTATTTTGAGCATTAGGGTTTACAATGTAGATATTGTTGAATAAAGCTGTTATTTAGTTTTTTTGGCAAACAAAAAGTATTCTTGTCTCTTCATTCATTAAGGTTGAACCACCGTAGTCACATGAACTGTTTTAAATATGAATGAAGGTCTTACGGGTGTAGAAGTAATAGTGTTGAGTAATAAATGACAGAATTTTCATTTTTGGGTGAACTAACCCTTTAAGACACAGTCTTAACTTAGCGACTGTTTATGCAACTGGTCCCAGAACTAGTGCTTAGACTAGTATTACAAGTTAGTCATAACATTTTTTATTTACCACTATCAATAATACTGATTATTCATTAGCTACTGTAAAAAAAAAAAAAAAAAAAAACAAGCCTGTACTATTTACCATATTTACTATTTACAACACTGCTGTCACTTTAATTTTTGTAAATGCTTAACTATAAACACGAGTGGCTCATCTTATCCTGTGGCTCATTTTACCTTTCCCCTACAATGAAATAAAATATACCACCATACAGTGCACATGTGTAGCAGGCAAAAAAAAATAAAAAATAGATGAAATCTGGTGTTAATTATGATCAGTCAATTATAATCAACCATTATTATCAATGAAGCTGGCTAAACATAATTTATGACAAAAACAGTCACTTAAAAGAACATGTGCTCATTGTAACTGAGGTTGTTTGGTTGTAGTGCACTAGAATGGGAGTGTTGTTGCCTCACAGTGTCAAAGTCTTTGCCATAGAGAGTGTGTGTGTTAAAAATAGTATTTTTCTCTGAGCGAGAAACCCTGGTCTAATTAAGACTTGTTTATGTAGGGAGCTATTCCAGAAAACTGAGGTTCATTTGTGTGTATGATTGACTGAAGGTGAAGCTCAGGTGAATGGTTTCTCCTCTGAGAATGTAAACCAAACATGAAGTTTGGAAAGATGCAGTGTACATGCACAAGCTACCTCAAAGCTACTGAAACCCATTCACACATGCACACAAACATATGTTGGGTTTTCAAGTTTTATGGGGACTTTCCATAGACATAATGATTTTTATACTGTTCAAACTGTATATTCTATCCTCTAACCCTAAACCTACCATGCATCACAGAAAACTTTCGGCATTTTTTAATTTTCAAAAAACATCACTTAGTATGATTTATAAGCTGTTTTCCTCATGGGGACCAAAAATGTTTTTGTGGGGACATTTTTCTCCATAACATTGGGTATACCTGAACACACACACACATGTGTCAGAGTACAAAGCTCAAAGCTCAATCACACACATCCTTCTCCAGTCTTCACACCTGTTGGCACTGATAATACTGCAATGAAACCTGGCAACCTAATGTGTTCATACACACACACTCACATACATAAACACTGCCAAACCAGCTGTGAAGAGGACTGTCTATGTCAAGGTGTGTGTGTGCGTGCACATGCTCAAAAAGTCTTATTCCACTTCAAGTCTAATACAGTAAACATTTTTTCTTTCTTTCCGGCACATACACACACTACACATTGAGTGTCTGTCTGGTTTTGAGAGGGAGAGCGTAAAACCACACAATGTCTGAAAGGGTAATCACTTAAAACTATTTACAAACACACCATTTCAGACAGGGAATATGAATCACTACAGTGAGTCAGTACAACGTATGACAAATGCATAAGTTTGGAGTGTGTGGAGGAAGAGAGAGAGAGTGAGAGATCTCATACAGTGGACTCTTTGTGTACTGGAGAAAAACAAAGTCAAAGTGAGTGAGGATCCTCTGTGCAAACACAGTCAGCTGTACGATGGGTATATGGTCTGTAGCACATAAAACAGTCCACACCTTATTTCTGGACACATTCTTTTATATCCTTTATCATTCTCAGTTAAATCCTTATAATAATAATATCCTGTTTTTTTATACTTATGAAGATAAATGTATCAAAATATTGGGGAAAACATATTTATGGATCCAAGCATTATGTTTATTCAGATTGATTATTATGATATTTCTTCTCTAAAAGTGTCTGGACATCAGAAACAGTAAAGCGCTGAGGTACCAAATTTGTTGTAATCATCTCAAATCAAAACTCAGTCAAGCACACCAACTCTAGGTTGCGCTATAATAAAAAATGATCTCCAATAATTTCAGATCTGTCTTGATTAGAATCATTGTTTTCCTTCAAAGTTTGCAAAAATGTAAAGGTCTTCATGTGATTTTATTTGTGATATTATCATGTGATAACACATTTTCTGGCATTTTGATTAGTCTGAAACAAATTTGTCTTAGACGCTGATTCTATTGTTGTGCAGTTTTGTTTGTATAATACACTCCCTTCTGACAAAATCGTGTTTAAAGAATTTTGATTCGTCAAATTGTTCAATCTATTCTGAGTTTGACCTGTGTATTGTCTGTATTGAACCCAGTGTTAAGTGGAGCTGAGAGATTTGTGCTCACACATTACATTGATGCACTCTCGATATTTGTTATTAAAATAACCATAGAAACTGATAGTTGCAATCACTTTTTTATTGGTTAAAATGAATGGAGAATATCTCACGTTTTTCCGTGGCTGCTCGAGCCCTCAGGATCGGTGCTGATGGTTTTATAAACAAGGCCCAGTTCTACACTGGATTTACAGATTGCTTGAAACTGAAAGATGGAGCGGTCACAGCTGTAATGATCCCGGTCATGAGTTGGAACAGCAGGTGGTGAGTAAAACTGCTTCAAATGTCTGTTTTGTTGGCAATAGGCACCTAAGTGCATATAATGTAAACAATACGAACGTAATGAATTCATAAATTCATTATTCATCATTCACTATACACTATATTCATTATAGTGATTCAAAAGTTATCCATGGATAATGCGATGGTGTATTGTGTGTGTGTTTAAATATATTTGTTTAGCTGACCATTGATAGCTTGCAGCCGATCTCTACACAAAAGCTGCGCGTGCTCGTGACAGCTCGTCACTCTATCTCCGCTCACACGACACGCCTCCAGGCGCTCAGCTGTTTTCAGAAAGACTCGGTACAGCATATGTATCTTTTATAAATATGATAAAACTAAAGACTTTTCGGCTTGAAGGATGCTATTCTACTCTATAGGTACCTAAGATTAACATGAGATTGGCAGAAACTGTGTGTGATACCCCCCCTTTAATGTTATAAAGCAACGGAAATACTTTTTGTGCGCAAAAACAAAATAAAAATAACTTTATTCAAGAATCTATTCTCTTCCCTGTCATTATAATGAGTCAGCATTCTGACGTGGAATCTGGAAGCACTGGACGTAAACAACATATAAGAATGATACAGAAGAGAAGATATTGTTGAATAAAGTCATTATTTTTGTTTTGTTTTTGCGCACAAAAAGTATTATCGTCGCTTCATAACATTAGGTTGAATCAGTGACGTTGACTATTTTATCAATGTCTTTAGTACCTTTCTGGACTTTGAAAGTGTTGATTATATTGCTGTCTATGGATGAGTCATACCTTTTGGATTTCATCAAAAATATCTTAATTTGTGTTCTGAAGATGAACGAAGGTTTTATGGGTGTGGAACGACATGAGGGTGAGTAATTAATGACAGAATTTTCATTTTTGGGTGAACTAACCCTTTAAGGGGTGCTATAACTAACATATCCTCAAAACTTTGCAGGTTTAATTAAGAATGTTGAAATTCACCAGCATTATATGACATTTATATTCTGTTGTGCCAGATTTTTCCAATTGCTTGGACCCTGATAAATGTTGTTTCCGGCTATATGAAATGTACATTCATGCAGGCGTGTGTGAATGACAGAAAGAGTTCTGGGGCTCTTGGGAATGTATTCTAACACTCAGCACTTATGTGCTATGAAGGCACCTTTGTTTGGCAAAATCCCATTCAAACAATAAATGCTTTGCTGCGATTCCTGGCAATTTGCCGAGTTAAAGTCAGAAAACTGCTGAACCATCAAAGCCTCAATCAGTTCTCTGGATTTGTTTCATGACTGTGTACATGTACGCACGTGTTTTTGTGCTTAAACCATTTATATCTCTTCTCAGAATCAACAGAGGTCTGTGAATAACTCTTCTTCAGGTTCATACAAACAGCATGTCCACAAATGACTGCCAAATTCTCTCCTTGATTCCAGACGGTCTTACTGCCAGCACTGTTATCTTTTTTTCTTTGTTTCTCTGTCAGACATGTATGTGTTTTTGAAAGTTTGGTGGTACTGATGCCTTGCAGAAGAGTGGAAGTGCCCACCCTTGCTCCACCCAGGCCTAAAATACAACCAGAGCATTGAGACATGCTCCTTCACACGGCTTATGCAAGATGGATCAGACTAGACTTTTGCATATAGCTTATAACATGTACATATTTTCATTAGGGTGCCCAGACATTAGGGTGGCCAACCATCCCAAACAACACAAAATCTTACAACATTTACTGTAAGAAAGCAGTAACACAGGTGAGCTGTGTGACAGCCCCATTGACTGCTACATTACACAGACGACAGTCCTTTATTACTGTTTATAAAAATACAAAACATTTTCAAACATGTTAATGCCTAAAATTTAAAGCAATTACAAATTACTGAATGTAAACTGAATGTTCATCTTAAAGTGTTTATGAGTCACAATTCTCAAGTGTTATAGTTTGCCTAGGTACAAGCTGATCAATACGTTTTGCTGTGTGTGAGACACTTCAGAAATTAATTACTTTTACTACAAAAACATTTGAGTCATGAATGCCAAAATGCTTTAGCACTTAATTCAGTCAAGTAGTGACTGATTTTATACACGAACAGAAATAGCAGACATGCACTGTGACTGAAGTTATGGTCAATCGCTAATTATCAATTATCAAATGGCATATGTGGTATAAAGAAATGGCAGGCATCCTCTGCTGAAGTTGCGGTTTTCCTGGGACACTCCCTGTTTCATGAGGTGTGTCCCTGCAGCTGTTAGGCTAACAGACTTAAAATGAAGTATCCTCAATGTCTTTCTTGCTAACAGCTCGTGGTTCTCAACAGAGAAGGAAAGCTGTGTCTCTGCCAAAAACCTGGTCACCCTAATTTTCAAAAGTGTGACACATTAATCCCACAGTAACCCAATAGACTTTCTAAAGAGCCAAGGCCAATTAAGCACACAAATGTTCTTCAGAAATACAGAGGTACATTTCACTCTTTATTTTAGCAGCAGAAATACATTTTATTTTATTTTATTATTTTTTAAAATATGTACATTTATTTACATAAATGTTTTACACATAATCGTTTTTTCTAAACGTTAAACTTTTTGCTAAAATGTAGGTCAGAACTGTCAAATGCAGTAGTGGCGCTCAGCGTTGCTCCCTCTACTGGCCGGCGCTGGTAATGACATCATTGCCTCGGCGGCTCTGGATTGGCTCCAGGCGCATAAAGGCTGGCCATCGGTGTGCGCGCCCTGCTCGTTCACAGATCGGCGCTCCGCTGCAGCTGCCAGTTATACTTCTGCGCTTTCAGATTCTGAAGTGCAAGAGACGGATAGAAGACACCGGCACTAATGAGCAGGGGACTATTGTGAGACGTTAGAGATTTGTGGTATTATTGTAACACTTTTTGCGAGGAAGTCATCGCGTGTGTTGTGGATTTTACTATAAAGATCATGAACTAAAGTGTTATGCGCTGAACACTTAATTCACGGAGTTTTTTTTAACCGGCGCGATTTCTTCAAAGGTAAAAAAAACTCTTTAAGCATATTTCCTCCTTCATATAGTCTAAATCTGTAATAGAGTACACTAAGAGATAAATTTGTTGGTCTTTTTTAATTAACTAAATAAAAATACCTATAACTGGTCTATGTATTATCCTGTAACGCGCAGGTTTGGAAACATTCGGCAGCGTTTCGAAACCTAGTGAGCTGCCTACCTAGGCGGTATTTTGGGCATCATGTTCGCGTTTGAACGTTCTAGACGAGAGTAGTGTTTGAACGCGCCTATTATGCCCAAAAAATGTTTTGTAGGTGGATTGCACGCTAGGTTTAAAAGCATTCATTATTTATAGTTATTATTTGGTAACGAATTTAAGCAATACTTTGTAGAACAGGTAGACCGGGTCTAGCTGTCACAGTGATAAGTTGACACAAGGGCTATATCTCACTAAACAAGTTTAGTGTTTTTTTTTTGTTATTGTTGTTTTTTTTGTTTTTTTTAATTAAAACTAATTTAAATATAAGTTTATTGTTATTGTATTATAAGCATTATATTGGAATTAATAGATTATATTAATATTATAAAATAATACAAAATATTATTCATATAATAATAGCATTTTGGGGCCAAAACAACAGTTTAACAGTTACATTTTTTCTGTTTAATGAATTTTGTATTTCATAATTGTTTTACTGTTTAATGGTAATTGTTTAATCACAAAATCTGCTATATATATATATATATGTGTGTACTGTATATATACTTTATGTATATGTATATATATATATATATATATATATATGTATATACAGTATATGCCAAGGAATTAAGGTATGTGTAACCGTATACCCTGATAAATATTCACTGGAGTAAAAATTGTGATAACTAGCCCCATTCTCTCATTAATGTATATTGTAATGCTTTTGTTTTAGGCATCTATTGGAACACCACGCCTCCCTCTGTGGTTCTGATATGGGACTTTAGGTTATACCTCTCGCACAGTCTTTCCTGGAGTGAATTCGGCTGGTTTAAAAAAATTGCGCTCTTCCGGAAATGGTGGGGCATTTACATTTGCAAGCTATGGATGAGAGTTTGAAAGGAAAGAACCGAGAGGGACTGCTGGATAGTCCGGATTCAGGACTCCCTCCAAGCCCCAGTCCGCCCTTCTACTCTTTGTCGCCAGGGATCCTTGAGTCGCGCACCGGCAGCTGTTCAACCCCGACTGAGCTGCAGGGATACTGCAGAAAGGAGAACCGGGAGGGCAAACTGGTATGCATTCATATAATGAAGCTTCAGAGCTTAAAGGGATAGTTGACCCAAAAATGAAAATTCTGTCATTATTTATTCACCCTCAAGTTGTTCCAAACCTGTATAAATTTCTTTGTTCTGCTGAACACAAAACAAGATATTTTTAAGAATAATGGTAACCAAACTTTAACAATACTACATAAGTCAATGGGGCTCATCAACTGTTTGGTTACTGTCATTCTTCAAAATATCTTCTTTTGTGTTCAGCAGAACAAAGAAATTCATACAGGTTTGGAACAACTTGAGGGTGAGTAAATGATGACAGTATTTTCATTTTTGGGTGAACTATCCCTTTAAAGGAGACCCAACATCCTTTGCTGGCAGTGGAACAATTTCCCTATCAACCAATCAGTTTACTGATTTTAGGGGTAGGTTTAGGGCACTTGTTTTCCAGGAAAAGCATGTTGATGAAAGAACATGCCCTACTTGGGTAAATCATGTTGTGCAGTAATCAGACACATGCATGAGGATTGTTAAGTTGGATGCAAGTTTCACACAGATAGATCAGATTTAAAAGGGGATAAAGTAATGAAATAGATAAACACATAAGGGCTTTTCACACTTGAAAAAGTTAACCCTGGGCCCCCCATGGACATCCCTTTGCCCCCCCTCTGGACCGAGCCAACAGTAAGAATGAAATGGTCTCATGCGTTTTCCATCATAAGCTGAAACAACTGCTTATACAAAACACTGTGTTTCCGTGACTGCCCAAAGCATGTGAATATGTGGCACGACCATGTTTCTGTTGCAAGAACTTTTCATTGACTATATTTATACCAGCAGAATATTGTTGAGTGCATTGTTGAGTATGGTTACATTCACACAATTATAATCGTAAGTGACTTCTGCACTTTATAAATGAACAGACTTTAAAGTCATTGTCATTTTCATGTGTGGTTCTGGAGATTTGAGCTGTGTGTCATCTAAGGTTTTAGATCCAGCTACTGTCTTCTGCTTTGATCGATAACCTTGCACTTCAGACACACTAATTTAAATCATAATGTTAAGGAAGTAGCGACAGTTATTTTCTTTCGTATCGTGACACATCCAAGTGAAACAGATTATCGAAAAAAAGAAAATGACTTTGCTCTATGCATCGGTTGTTGATTGGATGGAGTTAGATCTGAAATGCAAGCTTGAGGTTGATTTTAAGAAAGCGACAGGGTTTAAGTGGACTAATTGATTAAAGAAGTCTGGCATACGTCACCAGAGAAGTCTGTAATTTTACCGGAAGATCCGAATTACAAGGTTAAATAAAAATAAATAAATAAATTGTAACACTTTACAATAAGGTTCCATTAGTTGAAGGATTAGTTCATTTCAGAATTAAAATTTCCTGATTATTTACTCACTCCCATGTCATCAGTCGAAAAGAAATGAAGGTTTATGAGGAAAACAAATTTTCTCCATAGAGTGGACTTCAACAGCTACCAGCGGGTTGAAGGTCCAAATTGCTGTTTCAATGCAGAGTCTTATCTAGCCAAACGATCGGTTATTTTCTAAAAAAAATAAAAATGATATACTTTTTAACCACAAATGATCATCTTGCACTGCTCTGCAATGCGCCACGCATTATGTAATCATGTTGGAAAGGTCATGTGTGATGTAGGTGGAAGTACCAAGCAAGTGTTTACAAAGCTAACATGCAACGACAAAGTCAAATGGCCTTTACAAAAAAAAAAACAACAATGTTGGACAGTTTTGAAGTTGGAGGAGAAAATGTTTTTCGCCCTACTGCAGTACTTCTGCGTCATGTGTGACATTTCCAATGTGATTACGTAACGTGTGACGCATCACATAGCAGTGCAAGATGAGCATTTGTGGTTAAAAAGTATATACATTTTTTTTTTTTTTAGAAAATGACCCTTATTCCTCGTCTGGGATCATGTAGAGCCCTTTGAAGCTGCATTGAAACTGCAATTTGGACCTTCAACAGTTGGTAACTGTTGAAATCCACTATATGGAGAAAAATCCTGGCAGGTTTTCTCAAAAACCTTAATTTCTTTTCAACTGAAGAAAGAAAGACTTAAACGTCTTGGATGACATGGGGGTGAGTAAATTATCAGGAAATTTTAATTCTGAAGATAACTAATCCTTTAAGGTTAGTTAATGCATTAACTAATATTAACTAACAATGAGCAATACATTAATTGTTCATTGTTAGTTCATGTTAGGTCAGGTTCATTAACTAATGTTAACAAATACAACTTTTGATTTTATCATGTATTAATAAATGTTGAGATTAACATTAACCGAGATGTACTGTTCATTGTTAGTTCATGTAAACTGATGTGGTTAACTAATGTTAACAAATGGAACCTTATTGTAAAGCGTTACTAAATTAACATACTGTACGCATGGGTTAATCATTCACAATAAGATCAATAACATGCATTTAGAAAATAGATGCCAAGTTTAAATAATGTCAAATCGGTTGTGATAGGACTTTCTGTTTTTTGATATTTGCTATAGTCATTTGCTATGGATACAGATGATATTTACAAACTGTAAAGGGTTTAACTTCAGTTACTCATTCGTACTGACTCATAAAGCTGATTCTTTATGAACAGGATGATTTGAATGCGAGCAACCAGTGGTTAAATGAATTCAATCCAAAACAACATGTTAGAATATAGAAAAAACATATGCAGTTTGTCATAAACACAAACAGATGCTGTTGACAATGTGGAGGCCAGGAGCAAATAATGAGAAGTAATAGAGCAGAATCCTGAAATAGAAAGGGGTTCAGGTGCTCATGCCTCTGGAGACACTTTAATGAAGCGAGGATGACAAGGAGCAGCCAGAAAGAGAGAGAGAGTTTCTGTAAACAAGTTGACCTTGTGTTTGGTGAAAGTGGTAACTGTAACCGAACTCTATCCGTCCCTCCTTCCTCATAGCAACCCTTTTACACCACATACACATGTGCAAACAAACAAGCAGTTCAGAGACACACATACATACACAGACACACACACACATATATATATATATATATATATATACCATACTGGTACAGTATTACTCGACAGCGCATGTTCACGTTACAGTATACCGCTGCACAAGTGCCTCGGCATAACCCAGAGTCTTATTTCTGCCTCTGAAAGGTTACATAGCACGCTAAACTAACAATGTCCGCATTTGACACAACCATCCATTCAAATGTAAGTGCCCTTTCATACTGAACTAGGCTGCTTTACCCTAATGAAAAACTCCTGGCAGTGTCGGTGTATTTCAAAGTAACCACACACAACTAGAAGATTCAGATTAGCGTTGCAAGAAAACCTCTTCCAACACTTCATACTGGATACGTCTTCTATGGCAGGAATTTAAATTTTCCCTGAGGAAACGCAGCTCAGTTCATCACAAGCCAACTGTGTGTTGAAGCACTAACAAAACAACAACTTTTATTATATGGATACTAGCATAAGAGGCCTGAACTGATACTACTCATGACTGTTAAAGTGATTGAGCTGCATTTGTCTCGTGCGGCATAAATGCTTTGCCCTGGCACGCCGCTAAGAGCAACTATCAAATTTTTGGAGAGTATAAATGATCACTCAGACACTCCTCTTCGAGAAACGTGCTTGCACTTGTTGGAAGACCGCTCCAATAAAGCGTCTCGCTCAGTAAAATAGAAAAAAACAGCATGACTTTGTGCAACATGAATTTTTGTATACTTTTTTTCAGTATGCCTTTAACTCTTTGGAAAGCACTCGTGTAGCAGTTCTTCTGAATATGCCATTTTCAAAATCCTATTACTTAAATGTATACAAATGTGGTCAAGCCTGCAGGCAACATGCATTATATGAGGACCAAATGCTCTCGCAGAGTAGAAAAGAAAACGAAGGCATACAAAGCCATCATTGTTTGCTGCACTTTGCATTTTCCATTCATGGCAACCTTGCCTTGTGGGGGTGTCTATCCTAGCATGTATATACAGTATGCTATATGCAGAGTATTTGGACATTTAATTGTGCGTGCTCATTTACTCTATTTTTACATTTAGATTACCTTTGCCATCATCTAATGCTCACTGAAAATTAATTTAAAGGGATGGTTCACCCAAAAATGAAAATTATCTCATGATTTACTCGCCCTCAAGCCATCCTAGGTGTATATGACTTTCTTCTTTCAGACAAACACAATCTGAGATATATCTTTATAATGGCAGTAAACGGGGGGCCTGATTTTGAAGCAAAACAAAGTGTATCCACGAAAGTGCAGATACAAAAGTGCTTTATTTTAGATTATAAAGTTTTAAATATGGACATCTTTCTTACACAAACGCATCGCTTTGCTTCAGAAGGCTTTTATTAATCCCCTGGAGCCATGTGGAGTACTTTTACGATGGATGGATGCACTTTTTTTGCCTTCAAAATTGGCCCGCCGTTCACTATCATTATAAAGCTTGGAAGAGCCAGGATATTTTTAAATATATGTCTGATTGTATTTGTCTGAAAGAAGAAAGTCATATACACCATGGATGGCTTGAGGGTGAGTAAATCATGGGGTAACTATCCCTTTAATAACACTGTTAAATGTAATCTTTAGCAAACCTCAAAATTATCTATTTTTCATACAGTACATTATAATGTTTTGATGGCTAAATTCACTGAAATGTCTGTGTTTAGTTTTTATTGCTTTATTTTTAATTTAATTATACAAAATAGTACATAATTTTAATATTGGCTATTTAATAGTTATCTGTTTTATTCATATAGAGTTAGTACAGTTAAATACAGTTAATATGGTGCTTTTAGTCAGCACTACAAAAATATAAATACATCTAAACAAAACAAGCAAACAAATACTTATACAACACAATACACATCAGGAGCAAAGTCCAGGGTATGGATAAGGTATGGATCAATGAAACAAACAGAGCCATGACATAGACAAACCGTAGAACCAAAACACTACTAAAGACTAAAAACATACAAAACCAAACAAAGAAAAAGGTCGATAAGTCAGCTCCAGTGTGAAAGTGGCAACAGTGAATATAAACATTCAATCCGTTCATGTCACTTGATGTCATTATAGAGTTCAAAACAACAGGAATGAGTGCACGTTTAAATACAGCCCTGTGTCTGTGTCCCTCAAACTGCAGGAGAGTGATGTTTACTTAAATAAGTGAAGCTTTGACTAGTTAGTATGGTCCCGTTCGCCCCTGCTGGTTGATGCTGAACTGCACCATCTGGAAAAAAAGCATATTTTCTCCATTGATAACCAGAGCTGTGTAGCCATTTTTGCAAGCAACCTATCAATTACAATTATTTTTTTATTATATTATAGTAGTTATTTTGCCAGTGTCTGTTTTTGTACAACATCAAATTGACTTACAAATTGTCACAGTTTTAGTTCTTTATAGAAGGGTTTGATATGATATAGTATAATACCTGGCTTTCTACAGGTATTATAGATGTCCTTTGATAAATTTTCAGGCCACCTGACACAATCCGTCTAAATAGTGATGCCACTGTAATGACAAACTCTCTTTAGCCTTGAGAAGTGATTTGATACTGTACGGTTGAGCCGACCACTGCACCCGCCACAAGACCTTTAACTGCTCTGTCTCTCATGTGACTGTGTGTAGAGTGGCGGCACATTGTGTAACGCCACAGTGGACACTGTATCCTTCCTGGATTTAACACACGCTCTCTCTCATACTCATATGTACTCAAGGGCGCAATCCCTCTCTCACTGGCCTGCATCCATGAGACAACAGCATGATGCCAGAAACCTCTCATAAACAGCATGCTAGAAAAAGGATAGTTTTTAATTTTAGTGCTCATTTCACCTTATTGGCTTAAACTGACCAGACCACCCTCTGTCAAATTTAGATTTAAAAATGCAGTGGATCATAATATCATAAATAGACTGTGACTGAATGAGACCAAGAGCACGCTTCACTTTTTTTTCCAGTACGGCTTCATAGGAGTGTCTCTGGCCACAGCTATGTTTCCGTAACTTATGCACAGAATTGGAATTTGCATAAAACCTTTGCGAAAAAAATGCCGTTTCCATCCAAAGAGAACAAAATCACTTCTTGGGAAATTGGCACAAAATATGTGATAAAAATGGAAGTTGCTGCAATTGGGGTAACCACTGTGGCTATTTTTTCCTACATCATACTGTATAAATAACTCAGAGCGTGTAGACGAAACACAATAAATGCTGTCGTGTTGCATGTGTTTGAGAATGCAATCATGTGAGATGCTTCTGGGAGGGAAAACCAAATCATTTTTATGACACACATTGGCTCAGGCATTTCAGAATGATCAAACCAACATTTGAGATGCTGTGCAATGAAATTGGTCTGCTGGTTAGTCCAGTAATCCAATCACATCCACTTGAGGCAAATTCAGATTGTCATCTAGTCAAAATCAGATTGTCATCTAGTCAAAATCAGACTGTCATCTATTATATGTGAGACTTTAAAAGTTAACATTTCCTTCATTTACTGGACGTGCAAGTAAAAAAATGATCCGCTTGAGCTCAGTCCACGCTTCCCATGTCACGTCAGATGATAGTTCAGCTGATGATACGCTGCTGAGGAATTCGGTTTTATGAGGTGTCAGAGACAGAGAGTGAGAAGGAGAGCGTGTACGTGCTGAACGCCGAGGAAGGTGCTGAGCGTGCACATGGTGTGTGTGTGTGTGTGTGTGTGTGTGTGTGTGTGTGTTGATGGCTGGAGCAGGTGGAGGCACAGGCCGCTGCGGCTCCACACACACTGTTGCATTGTCGCCGTTTGTCTGACCACCAAATTTATATCAGCACGCAGACAAACACATGCACACATGACACCCACTAAAACTATTCAAAACATTTTCATTATTAGATCCAAAAAAAAAAAACTGAAGTGTAGGCCTAATAAAATTACTAAAACTAAAACTTAAATAAAAATGAATAAAATATAAACAGAAATATAAAAAAACTAATTAAAATGACAAAATTACTAAAAAAAAAAAAAAAAAAATACAATATAATATAAAGTTTTAACTGTCTGAAGAATTTTTGGTTCCAAATTTTTATCAATTTTGCTGGTAGTCCACTGTATGAAGAAGTATAATATGTCACAGTTTACTTTATTTTGCTATCATTACTTAAATGAACTATAGTGTCCTGCACCCCACTAGTAAAAATGTATCAAAAATATAAAAAATGTCTGAATAATTTTTGGTTTGACTGTATGTCCAAATTCACAGTACTCATAAAAGACTAAGAAAAAAGTACCTGGATGACCTACTACTTCTGGTGAGATTCTGAAGTGTGCATACAATCGACACTTTACTATTCCACAAGGCCACGGGAGAGTATTTGTGAATGGCGGTGAAGTGACACTGGTAGGTCATGTGATAATGACAGCATGGCGAGTGTAGTACGTCCAGATTACATTCATACTACACATATTCATACCATATAAAACAGGGATAGGAAACATCAGTCCTGGAGTGCTGCTGTCCTGCAGAGTTTAGCTCCAACCCTAATCAAACACATCTGAACAAGATAATCAATGTCTTCAGGATTACCAAGGCTACAGGCAGGTGAGTTTTTTTTTTTCAGGGTTTGAGCTAAACTCTGCAGGACAGCGGCACTCCAGGACTGACGTTGTCTATCCCTGATATAAAACATACTTCAAAAAAAGTACCTACTCAAGAGAGTATGCGATTTCGGGTTTATGTTCCGTTCTTTGGACTCTTATTTTGATATTCTGTTTTGTTTCATTTAGTTCCTGTTTCCCTGCTCTGTTTAGTTTTGGTTTCCTTGGTTACTGATTATGTCCACGTTTGTTTCTATAATATGTTTTGGTTGTACCTGTTTCTAGTTTGGTTTCCTTTGTTCAAACTTTGTATATATAGTCCTGTGCTTTCAGTTGTGTTTGTCGGTTCTTGTCTTTGGTTATAGTGTGTATGCTTTGTTATTCTCCTATGAATCTCCTGAGTATTCTTTCTCCTTGTTCATTAAAGTCTATTTGTATTGATTACCGGAGTCGTACGTGTTGGAAAGCCGTACAGATCCGTGACAGACCCAAACTAGCCTCACCAAACTGTGTTGACTGCTCAAACAGCTCATAATCAAACACACCAAAATAACAGTAGGCAAAGTACGATACGTATTCTAGGATTGTTGCACAGCTGATATTTCAGAAATATTGTTTTGCTAAATGCTAAACAGTGTTTTGATTCAGAGAACAAACTATGGCTGCGTCCAAAATGGCAAACTCTCGAGTAGGTACTTATTTTGAATAAGTAATTACTTCACGACCATTAAAAGTGTGTTGTGTATAGTATGAAAGTGTGTAGTATGAATGTGTTCTGGACGTACTACCCGCGTCAGTTGTTGTGTCATCTCCATTCACAAATCCTCTCCTGTGGCCTCATGGGATAGTAAAGTGTCCATCCTAGTCACACTTAATCTCGCCGAAAGTACTGTGAGTACTGTAAATTTGGAAACTGATTTGGTTACATACTGTTTTTTATATATATAGCAGGGAAGTATGCAATTTCGGATACAGCCTATTTGATAGTAGAGCATCTTCAATCACCTTAAAGGATTAGTTCACTTTCAAATGAAAATTACCCCAAGCTTTACTCACCCTCAAGCCATCCTAGGTGTATATGACTTTCTTCTTTCTAATGAACACAATCGGAGATATATTAATAAATATGCTGACGCATCCGAGCTATTTAATGGCAGTGAGCGATACCAACGAGTATGAGCTGAAGAAAGTGCCTCCATCCACATCCATCCATCATAAACGTACTGGCAGAAGCTAGATATGGATTTTTTTTGTTTTACACAAATGCATCGATTCGCTTCAGAAGGACTTTATTAACCCCTCAGAGCTGTGTGGAGTACACGTTTATGATCAATGGATGTGGTTGGAGGCACTTTCTTCAGCTCGTACTCTTTGGTATCACTGCTATTATAAAGCTCGGATGCGTTAGGATATTTATTAATATATCTTTGATTGTGTTCAAAATTATGTTTGATTGTGCAAAATGTGCAAATATTTTACCAGAATTCTGGGTAATGGGTTGTAATGGGGGGTAGCTAGATGGTTTATTTCTGTTGTTTTTTTTTTTTTCTGTGTAGCTGCCATATTTGCTCCTGAACTCTCAAGGTCCAGATGCGAGGTCACGCATGTACCCTGTGGTCTATGGAGAGAGCATTGAGGTCAACCCCAAACCAGAAAAAGAGATCAAGTGAGTGATGTTAAATATCACCATTACCTACCAAATTTTTTTTTTTTTTTTTGTGGTTGCAGGGCCATCCAAACTTCACTTGGACACAAAAGTCTAAGACCACCAGTTTCTATTTTGCATTTTTCTTTATTTTACTCTGTTAATGCATTAATTATTTTGACTGAGCAGTAATGCATTAAATTATTTCCATTACGAATTATACTATCAAAGCAGTTGAATTGAAACATTCAAACTTTGAAATGAATGTCAGAATGTTTTAGTATTTAGTTTGTATCACTTTTGCTTTAACAACAGCATCACTTGAGCTCCACGAACTCCACAAGTTTGTGTAAAACCTGATCATGTTCTGCAGCAGGTTTTGAGAAGGAGCTTTTCAGCTTCAACAGAAGAACATTGAGCAACTGTACAGAGTCACATGATCAACGTCACAGATTTACTTACTAGTGAGCTAGAAATAGTGCAGAATTTGACATTTTTTTCATTTTGCATCATAACATTTCTTACTCCATACTCAATACATGATTTTCAAGCTGGTCTCAGACTTTGAGCAATCCCTCCCATATTGTCCTGAATCTTAGTTGAGTAATGTTTGAGTGCTGAATTTATATCTGTTGATCTTCTTCAGGTTCAACTCTGCAGTGAAGTATGCTTCAGACAGACACTTTCGTGACCAGGTGTACTGTGCCCAGGTCCAGACCGCCACATCCTTCAGCGAGACAGTGGTGGCCGTACAGAACTGCACGTGGCGCAGCTACAAATCAGAGGTTCACTTCGAGCCAAGGCACAGGCCGCTACACTTCCAAAGCACAGCCATCGTGTTCCCTAAGCATGCCCGGAATACATACCGCACCACGCTCAACTACAACAGCAACAGAAACGCAGCCGGGCGACGGTGGTTTGTGTCCACAGTCAGGCTGGAGTCCACCGAGGACTCCAGTCCATGCATCATATACACAGAAGACCTCTGAGAGACACACATGAGAGGTTTGTTATCGTTCCTAAAATAAAAAAAAAAAAGAGATCCCTTTGGTTAGAGAGCTACAGTGAAAGTACGTGGACTCGGTAACTAAAATCCTGATTCAAACCGGATGGCAAGAGACTAAAGAAAGGAAATGAAAAGTCAGTGAGGGCCTTTTTGTTGTTTTGCTTCCGGTGACATTGGTACTTGATAGTGGGGATGAGGTAGAGTTGTGTGTGTGTGTGCAGTCTCAGTGATGTATTTATGTACATAATTTTTTAACCGATCAATATCCAATTGTACCTGTCAGGTGGAGGGAAAAGCATTTGGGGCAAAACAGTTTCTGTTGTTTGCTGATTCATTGGCTCACATGGAATCTGTGCCCACAGAATTCCACTGAAAGATCAGCAGATTTACACAAAAGAATGTTATTTAAAAATGTTAAAAGTTAAATCACAATCTCTTTTATCTGTCATTGTGTGTCTGGTACTAGAATTTCGCTTGGTTACATTTTAGTGCCTCACTAACATTTTTATATTATTGGCTATATTAATTTGATAAGGTTGTAAGCTATACTCTTAGAACAAAAGGTTCTATATTGAATCTTAGGGGCCGTTTACACAACACCATTTTCAACTAAAAACAGATAACTTTTTAATGCGTTTTGGCCATTCATTTACACGACAACAGCGAAAACAGTCTCAGTGTAAACAACAAAAACATGAATTTGTGAAAACCATGACGTCATGCACATTACACGCAGTGTTGCCAAGTCCGCGTTGTTTTTCATGTCCGCGGGTTGAATCAACCACAAAAAACATGATATTTAGACCCTGGAATGCGAATTTTACCAGGGGAGCCTGCCAAAAACATGGATTTTACCTCCTGGAATGCAATTTTTTTTTTTTTTACTTTGGGAACCCCCTGAAATGCGATTGGGCTAGTTTTGAGGAGCAATTGGGCGGGTTTTGTTGTGAAAACCTGGCAACCCTGATTACACGTTCAGTCTATAGTGTTTCATCGCCATCTAATGGCCAGCCAGCAGAATACCGCGTTTTTTGTAATTTTCACGTATTCATATGAATGGGGTTTGTTTTGACAATGGTGTCATCTGTACGCAGAAAACTCGAAGGAAAAACTTCTGTTTTAAGCATATCGTTGTCGTGTAAACGTACCCTTAAAGGGTTCTTTCAGGCGCTTCATATATAGATTTTATGGAAGTTTGAATTAAAAAGCTTGTAAATATACTTTATCGCTAGAAAAAAATTAAATAACCATTAAACTTGAAAGTATTATGCAATTATTTAAGACACTTTTCCTTATAGGCATATAGAACCTTTTTTTGCGTAAATTGTTCTTTAAAATTGAGTCAAGAACCCTAGGGTTCTATATAGAACCTTATTGAACCTTTTTTTCCAAGAGTGTTCAAATAAAACTGTAAGACTTTTCTCTGTTTTACCATTTTAATTACATAGACCCCCAGTTTCATAGACAAGACTTAAGCTAGTCCTAGACTAAAATGCATGTTTGAGCTGTTTTAACTGAAAGCAACTTGCACTGATATATCTTATATATATATTATTACGTCAGTGTAATTGTTTTGTCTCAAAAAGCACACCAGTAATGTTTTTTTCTAAGGCACATTTATAAAAGCTACTTAAATGCCCTAATTGAACTAAGGCCTAATCCTGGCTTAGTCTAAGCCCTGTCTGTGAAACCAGGCCAAAATGATGCAGATATTCCCCTAAAAATGTAAAGAATATGCAGAGTCCTTGTGGGCCTACTTTATCGTCTTATTCAGTATTGCTGATTCTTACAAATGCTAAAACAGGAAACCGTTCACCACGTGTGACTACAATTAAAGCTAAATGCAAAGACTATAAGCACATTATAGCCTATGTGTATGAGAAAGTCAGCACAAAGTCAACTGGCATTCAGCTGTAGACTATCAGAGAACTGGCTGAAAAAATATAAACTGTATTTAAGTTGCACTTATGGAAAGTTGTTTTTTCTTTTTGTTGGCTGTAAATGTGTTGGTATGACTAAGGGCAAATCAACGAGTAGGAGCACTTGAAAGGTTGGACCAAAGATTCTGTAAAATTCGTTCTTTTTTTTTTTCTGTTTGTACCTCAATAAACGTGGAATAATTTCTTGCACAAAAGTTTAAGAAGCCAGCCGATGTACTAATAATTCAGTGGCCAAAAAAAAAGAGCTGCACTCTCAGAATGGCAGGAAACAGAAGAGCGTATATGGAATGTTGTATTTGAAATAACTGGACTGAGCATGTGTTAGATGAGAGAGTATGGCATGTTTTGATTTGAAATGCCAAATGTTGGATTTGAGATACAGGTTTTATCTTTGAATAGATATAAAGTTCTTTGACCTCCTGACATTACCATGGTCTGAAGACTGTACGGTTTCTGCCTTTCAGATTGTATGGTTAGATAACTTTTGGTTTCAAAGGTAACAAGTATTTTCTGACATTGTTGGTGCCAGTTAGTCTCAGCCAAAATCTAGATTACCAAATTGAGCTCCTGTCACCTCCACTGAATGCATTTCATGTGGAGCAGAGAGAAAACATTCAGCTGTTGTTGTTCTTTTGGATATGATATGAAATATAACGCAGCAATACATTGAGAGGGAGATTTTGACTGAGCAGTAAAGCATTATGGAGGTGTTCGTACTTTATGTCTGTCTTATGTTTGGACTATCCGGTTTCTGTACAAGCAGAAATGGATGTTGTAAATTTGAGATCTCTTGCCTCGCTCATTTTTTTAAAAAAAAATCAGATTTTATATAACAGGGATCCTCTGGTGACTGAAAATAGTGTATTTAAAAAAAACAAAAAACAGTGACTAAGTATGTTTTGGTCTGTAATCGTATATGGGTGTGTTTTGAGAGGAAATGCTTGGCAGTACAAACCAAAAGAACAAAGTTTAGTTCAACAAAGTGTAAAATACAGTAAACGAGTGCACATATATTCCATGACATTGATTTTGAAGATGCAAATCAAACCAACAGCAACAACAACAATAAAAAAACTCATCAGGGGTTGATAAGAGATGAAATTACAGGAAGGCAGGCATGTCTGATAAATCACTTCCTGTGTGTTGGAGTGGTTCACACAAGATGGACATTTGATAAGTTGATTATAGAGGAATTTTAACAATGAGTTGAAAGCAGATTCGAGGGAGATGTTTTATATTTTCACATGTATGAAATTTTTTAAGATTACATTTGTTTGGTTTTCAAATGATCTCCGCTAAAGGATGGATTTTCTTTAGATTTCCTAACACGATGATTTGTGTTTCTGTAAAATACTTTACTGTTGTATATGTGGCATACGACACTCGTAATTCTCTTTATATTTTTGTATAAATTCCCAAGTTAATGGTCTTCTTTTGGACAAACAGATGAGAAAATAATTTAAGAAAAAAAAAAAAATGTATATCCAAACTGAATAAATAAAAGACCCAAACCCTACAACAGCTGTATGTGTCTTCTTTTGATGCCACAATAAACTCTGTATGTAAGAGTGAGCCTCTGTTTTCCTTGTCCATTATCACTTACACTGCAGTTTCCAACAAGGTCAAATACTTTCCATCTTAAGATGAAAAACCCTTCCACGATTCTCCCATAAAACTGTCAGCCGTGAGAGAGGGATGGAGTCTTTTGATCATTGTAATCTATACATTCAAATTTGCTTTAAGCTAGATCACATTTACGGGGTAAAACATTATATTAAAGCAGCCATAAAGTACATTATCATAAGGTAAGTGCATGATACAGCTACATACACTGAACAAGTTTACAGTAAATGCAACAATTAGATTATTTTACATAGCCACAAAAGCTGTGGTGATATATTTTTGTTTCAAAGTGTATTCGTTATATTTAGTGTCAGTTTCTGCTCCTGTATGTTTTTCTACCTGCTTTAACATAATATTATGTGGCCTGCTTTATTTTCCTCACCTTACAAAGGTCTCCATTCTAGTGATCTATGAACTTATTACTCATCTCAAACAAAAATTCATTATAAAGATGTCAAGAATGATTTGGACATCAATTACAGTGCATTGCGTACTGTTTGGATACCAACTATTTAAATTCTCTGTACAGACTGCTCTTAAACTAAGTGTTTCCACTTATTTTATTATTACTTTTAAGCATAAATTGTTTAATGTGTTCACTGTTCTGTGAACAGCAAGTTACATAAACACAAAACCTTAGTAGGCTCCAGTCAACCAATCAAAATGTGATGTGTTTACAGGGCTTACAGCTAATATATTTACATTCCAATGCAGTACAACATATGCATTTGTTCACTGGACCACAATGATCTTAATTACTGATATTGCTTACTTTTCATTGAGCTTCATCATAATGCAAGGAAACCAAAAGTTAAACAAATATGAGGCTTTACTATGTGATGTTTAACAGTGTGTCCGGGGATGTAGCTGTCCTACAACGAGGAATGTTGACAATAATTCCTTTGTAGCTGCATAAACTTAACTTGTGTGTTATATGTACTTTGTCATAAATTAAGAGCTGCAGCAAAGAACTGTAACCTGTGGTCATATGACACTGGTGAGCAGCGCCCCCTCGTGGTCAACACTTGTCCTGCTGGATACAAAATATGAGTGATTATTAGACTGCCAAGAAAATATTTGTATTGCCCAAAAGTTTGTATGTTGGGTATACTGGTGCTTCTAGTAGGTTAATACATGGACAGAATTACAGTACACTTTTTGACCAATGAATTTCCATGACCTTTCACTTAATGATTAGACAATGGGCTGAATCATTTAAAAAGGATTACCGAATCAGACTCGAGTTAGTATGCCAAGCACACATGCTTTGAATGAATATATTTAGATTACTATAGTAATTAGATTTAGTGCACATGTCCCTTTGTGTACAGATTTGTGTTCACAGTGATTTGCGGTCCACCTGGTTTGTATCCAACTTTTTTTTTCTTTTCTGAGAGGCTGCTAATATAGGGCCGCTTACTGTGAGCTTGACGTAACAATCTTACCCAAACCTAATTGGGTTAAGCTCCACCCATTATGTCCACAAAGGGGGAGCTGTATGTAATTTGGCTCTTACTCTTATTAATAATAATAATAGATGCAAGTTTTCATGTGAATGTGCGAGAGTTCAGATTAATTCGCTATAGACAAATAACTCGAAAAATAAAGTGCAGTAACTATTTGCACTATACACGTTGGGTTTATCCAATATCTGGGTTAAACATATTCATATTGGGTCACTTTGTTGGGTTATTCCTAGTCTCGTGTAGCCAGACCTTCAGACTGACAGCAGAAGGTCTGGACTCTATTGCAGCTTTCATTAGCCAAGGACCGCCCAAGACGTTTGACTGACATGTAAGGCAACCAATCACAGTTTGTTTTGTTCCGCGTCATGTTTAGGGGCGTGAAAATGTAAATTCGATGTCCCTGAAAAACAGAGCGGCATGCATGTATAAGTTATTAATCCAAGAACGTTGTGCAAGTTTACTGCAACAATGGAGCCGCAAATTTCACATACTTTTAAAAATCCAGCGTTTAGTTTATCCAGGTAAGCGCTTGTAAACACTACCGCATTCTTCTTCCACGAGGGGGGTTAGCGTCACGTTATTTGTTTCCAGGCGGTCCGTTAAAGAACTCGACACACGCATCTCCTGTATAAGGACATCCTGTATATTTCAACCAATCAGATGGCGACTTCGAAACTCCTGAAGTGTGTAACATTAAAATACTACGAAACACAAAAATTAAACGTTTTATCTAGAAAATTTCTGTTTACCAGAGAAATCGTGTAGTGATTGTTTTGACCAACAGAGGGAACTGCAAGCTACACTGATTACTTGGTTGCGCGCCGCTATTCAGCCGTGAAGAACTGAACCTATAAGAGCGGACGAGCACTATTATTGTCATTTATCAAGTGACTCCGTTATCGGTTTCAAGGTAGTCACATACTAACTATTCCTATTAAATTAAAGTAATACTGTTTGTATGTACTATATAACAGGGTCTGAACAGGATGTGAAATTGTTTTGCACACAATTTTAAACGTTCCTGAAAGCTCTACTGTCACAACCGTACCAACGCAGTACTTCAAACACATTTTATTGTACCTGGGTGAAAATACACCCAATAGGGATAAATGATTAAAAAAAAAAAAAAAAATCAACTAAACAATCTGACTTGTAACATTTACATTTTCAGAAAGCAAATACTTTTCTCACAATTCTCCCATGATTCTGAATAGATAACTAAAACAAAAAACATTCTAGAGATTCTGACATAATGTTAGTTGCTGCTGTCTATTTACAGAAAACATTAATTCATTTGAATGAATTATTATTTTTTAAAAATCGGTTTGAATAAAAGTTTTAATGACTCAATTATAAAGATGTCACTTGTTTCATAGATGAATCAACGTTTTTGAACAAATCTTTTTAATGAATGATTCAATGACAAATACATTTTTAACAGTCATTTGTCGCCACCTACTGGTGTAACAATGTAATTGATACAATCTTTATTTGATGTATTTGAACTACATGGAACTGGACTAAATATTTTGACTGTTGCAATCCCAATCGGGCTAATGATCTGTAAAGCTGCCTGAATCATTATCGCGCTATGTTTTTGTGCTGAATTTATTTTTGTAGGCTATTGAGTGAATAAATACAGAAATCCATTCATTTCCCCCCCCTGGCTGTCCCCCCGCGTTACACCCCATTTCCAGCCCTGGTTATGACCAGTACTATGAGGTAATGTCGCCCCTCAATAGTAATTTATCTGGCCCCATATAGTTTATAATATAACTATATAACAACTTAATTAAAGCAGAGGCAATGACTAGACCAGTACACCTTTGTCTAGCCCCATATAGGTAATTATATGAATTAATTATTAATTAATAGTGCATAACAACTTAGTTAAAGTCAAGCAGTTAGTCCGAAATCTAGAATCTAGGACTTCGAGAAGTGCAAACATACTGCGTAAAACACGAGAACGAACCTCATTGGTTACGCAGCATGTTTGAGCTTCCAGAAGAGGTCATTCGGGTTTGGTTGAACTTCTGTTTATGTTCGGTGATCAATGTTTATATGTGAGTAAAAGCCTAAATTAAATCTGTTCATTATATAAAGCGATCAAGTCTTTTCAGAAAATTTGGACTAAACTTCTCAATTCATATGGATTAGTTTTCCGATCTCTTTGTGAACTTTTTGAAGCGTCAAAGTTTGAATTGCGTAGGCTGTCTATGGAAGGACAGACAGCTCACAGATTTCATCAAAAAGATCTTCATTTGCGTTCTGAAAATGAACGAAAGTCTTATGGGTTTGCAACGACATGAGGGTGAGTAATTAATGACATAATTTAAATTTTTGGGTGAACTAACCCTTTAACAGAAGAGCTTACAAAAGCTCCAGCCAATGCAATGCTTTTGTTTTTGAAAAATATTTGTATTCATTATAGAAATTTCCATGACTTTAAAGTTCCCCTACAGTCAATAATTTGATGATCAAAATTACATATTTAAAGGGGTTTTTTTTTTTGTTTTTTTCTGTAAAAAAAATTCTTGATGTCTTAAAACAGCTTAGGAATGGGCAACTTCAGGCCTGGAGGGCACTGTCCTACAGAGTTTAGCTCCAACCCTGATAAAAACTCACCTGCCTGTAGCTTTCTAGGTCTGCATTTACATCCAGTATTTAATGCCCTTCCCTCGCTAATATACTCATATGCAATGTCTTATTCCCGAACCAATTCTTCCTACTGTAAATATACCAACATGTAAATATAACAAAATTTAAAAATAAAATACAGCAAAACAATTTGTGCAAAAACAATTGTAGACAACAGTTAGCATCCACATCCATCAAGAAATATTTAATTTCTCAAAAATATTCTTAGTACATGCAAATAGGTATAAAAATATCTTAAAACGATTATACATATATACTGGAAACCTGTAGCCTACCTGGAACAGAAAAATGTGTTTTGTGCTTCACCGAGAACACACTACTCAAATGGAAGCTTACAGCTACAGGAATAACCATGATTAGAGAGTTGTTTGCATAAAATATCCCGTAAACATTTACACATTTGCCCTGTGAGACACAGGCTACAGTTTATCTCCATAAATACTACTTTCTCAGTTTTGCACATATTTTCACATACCTACATCAGCTCGCTCCCATCAATATTGTCACCACATATTTTACATTTACACCCTGTTCTCTATTTGCATCAATTATCTTTTTAGATAAAAACAAGGGCTGTAAAAAGTTGATCTTAATAAATAGTTGTGATTAATTTACATTTGTTTAACTGTATTTAACGTGAACATTTTTCAATATTGCTAAGTAAAAATAAGAGTTGTGTGTGTAACCCGTATATTTTACCTTTAGTAAAATGTTCTACTTATAGACACCAGACAGATAATGATTTATGCAACAGATGCACTTTACTTTATCTCACTTGCACAAAATAAAGTAATTATTAGAAACGCACAGGGAAAATACAAACACTGAATGTCACATACACGCCAGACATGTGTTCTTTAGAGGATTTATTGAGAGCAACAGCTCATTCAACACTCATGTGCAATACCATCTTGTATATGTCTAAACTTCCCCGTATACTTGAGTCGCATTCATTACATAATACACCCCCAAATCCTTATGGGTAATAAAGTATGAAACACATCCTAATACATCTCCCCCCTCCTAAAGTGATACTCTTTTAACAGCATTAGGGGACAGAAAACAAGATTATGTTTATTGTTTAACAAGTTTATCCCCACAAATCATTAATCAACATAAACCATTGCAACAGAGAAGTGGAACTCACTGAACTCATGAAAATCAAATTAGAATGACATTTAAGCGAGTTCAACTTTTTAAAAAAATTTGGCACAACAACATAAGTACAATCTGAAATGCATAAACTTCAATAAGAATACTGTTTCCTAAACAATGATTTACTCCAGATTATGCCATAAACAACTCTTTACTTATAACCTTGACTTGTATTCTGTCTTTATGTAAGAGAGAAGACCAAAGGATATGTTCCACTACTAGTCTCTGTAATGAACTGGCAGTTTTATTACCCTGCCACTAGAGGTCATTTTAGGACCAGTGCCCGGTTGCATAAAGCACCTTAAAGGGGGAGTGTAATGCTATTTCATGCGTTCTGACTTATTTACATTGTTAAAGAGTTGCACTAAACATGGCCAAAGTTTCAAAACACGAGTTGGACGTATGACGGAGTATTTCTGTGCCAAATACACTACTTCCAGTTTCAAATGTGATCTCCGAAGGACGCAGCCTCCGAAATGAGATGCAGCTCCTGTCACCAAAGGAGTGTGTTTTTGGTTGTGAGGGAAAGATTACCTTTTTCAGCTTCCCAAATTACCCAGCGTTAAGGGAACAGTGGATGAAGTTTGTTTGTTCCCGGGATTTCAGTGATGAATACTTTGTAAACAAGTCCCAGTTCGGCGCTGGATTTGCATATCGCGGGTGGTGAGTAAAGCTGCATCAGATGTCTTGTTGGCAGTCAGCGCGCAAGTGCATAAAATGTAAACGCCACAAACGTTTTTGTTCCCTTTTATTTATAATGATGTTGCAGCAAGCAGACGATCTCTACGCAAAAGCTGTGCACGCTCATGACTTTAGCTTCGCCCACGGCACTGACGGCAGGCACGCCTCCAGGAGCTCGGCTTTTTTTGGAAAGACTCGGTTTAGCGTTTAGCCCCCCTTTAAGTGTAAAGTTCGCCCTTATGTTTCCCTTAAACTTAAGGGTGTTGCAGAAAATAACTGTCAAGTATTACTTAAGGGTTTCTTTAGGTGAAACGTCATAAACCCTAAGAATTTCCCTTAAGTATATATTTTTTACTTAAGTAATCCCTTAAAAAACGAGAAGTGTTGCATAAAGCCGCTTATCTGTCATTTCCCCAAGTATAACATAAGGTTAGAAGAACTTCACCTTAAGTGTTACACGGAGTGAGCAGGTTCAGTCCAAGTCTTCTAACGAGATACGATCGACCGCTTTATATGATAAACAAATTGTAATTTAGGCATTTATTCACATAAACATTGATGAAATTACATATGTAGCACATATGGTCAACAGAAGCGCAAACGTGCGTGCATTACGTGCAAAAACAAACCTCATTTGTTCTTTCGAACAAAAAGCACTTTCGAGCTTCTGAAACAGCCTAAAAATATCTTTATTTGTTATTCAAATATGAATAAATGTCTTATGGGTTTGGAATGACATGAGGGTGAGTGAATGATGGCAGAAATCTCAATTTTGAGTAAACTATCAATTTGAGTTTCTCGTCTGGTCTTTCTCTTTCATATTTGTTTTTCTCTTTTGTTTTCCTTATCCATCTTATGTTGTTTTCTGTGAAAATGTGTTGTGATCGGTATTAACAAATAACGTGTCCATGGCAGCAGTAGACTTTTATAACAGCAAAACCTGGGTTGCTGTCCTGAAACACTTAACGGTTTTTGTTTCTGTTTCTAAGAGAACAGTTTAAGGGATTATATGCAACACCCTTAATTCATTTCAAGGCAAGGCAAGGCAATTTTATTTGTATAGGACATTTCATAAACAATGGTAATTCAAAGTGCTTTACATAAAGAAGAACCAAATACATAAGAATAAAATGGGACGCATAAGAAATAAAAATAACAGTAAAAACAGAGAATACCACTATCTGGATGGAAGAGTTAGGAAGTTTCAGGGAGTTTTTTGTTGTCTGTCAGAGCGGATCTAAATGGATCTATCCATCAAAGCGGATCTAAATGGATCTTCCTCACGCTGGAGGGATAACTGTACTCAACTTTGTTGTCCGTCTAAACGGAAAATTATTCATATTTGTCAGGTAGCTGTGCGTTTAAACAGTACCCTTACAGACAAATCTTCCTGGACTAACTCTATCCAGAGCTCCACCCAGGGATAACTCTACACAACTTTGTTAAGGGGAAATCACGCCTCAAGTGTCATACTTAAGGGAAAAACTTAAGGTGCTTTATGTAGCCGGGCACAGGAACAGAGTCTGGTGGAACTTGCTCAGCATTCACGACAGGTGTGGAATGCTCCTGTGTGTTCCGTGTTAGTGGTATTTGTGCGAAACTGTCCATGTCAGTCTTTACAGAATCCCATCCAACTTTAAAAGAACCCGATCTCCTGGGTTTAAGTGGGGGAAGCCACTTGCTCAAAGCTGATTCTTTTCTAGGACGGACAGTGTAGTACAGATTTGGCATCCCAGCATTAGCTGAGCAGGGCTTGCTCCAGTAGCAGCAAGTGGAGTGGCTCTGTAACTCAAGAGAGCCAATTGAGGGTCGGGTTGGTGCAGGATATGCTTGCTGCCTTAACAGCCCGCTCAACAGCCCCATTTGACTGTGGGAAGTGGGAACTGCTTGTAATGTGTTGGATGCCCCAGTTCTTACAAAAGTCTGCAAAGTCTATGCCGCTGAACTGGGTACCATTATCTGAGTGTAGTTCTTGTGGAATCCCCCAAGTGGAATGGTGACTAGGGGCTCTTTTCTCATTGAGATACTTTTGCATGAAGATCAGCCAGACTGATATTTTGGCTAATTCTCTACATTTGTTTAGCCCTTGGTGACCCTCATGAAATCAGTCAAGGATCTCTCGTCATTTTGCAGTGGGAACTGCAATCCGGTTACCATGGAAAAGCAGTCCCTCAGCCCTGGACAATGATGCTCGTTACGTATGGTAAGCTGTAAGCTCCGACAGCACATGGTGTGGCCTGCCTTCTTTTATGAAGCACATTACATTCCTCATTATGGGGTCATTGGATCTAGACTCACGAATGACGTTTAACTTGGGTTCTGACATTGGCTGAGTCTGAATCATAGTTACTACATAAGCTTGCACGTCCTCTTCAGTATCTGAAACCATGTGCCCTGGCCCCACTATCACTAGTTGTGTTTAGAGCATGTTACATCGCAAATCACGACTACTTCAGAGTGTAAAAGGTCTAACCCAGCACAAAAGGAGCTAGCAGTGACGTAGGTGTACGCTGATATGTTAAACGCATGCAAAACACCAGCACCCGCCATTTTTAAAAAGCTGTGTACACAGCCTGTTTATTTACTCCATGAACTAACTCTACAATCATGAAAAACAGTGATAGGACCTCTCAACCTTACGCTAAGGAGAAAATCCAGCACGACTTTGAGCAGACCAAGCAAAACATGATTAAGTATTTCTGCTAAGCTATTGACATTGGGCATCAACCACATAGCAAAAGCTAATTCTTTTTCATATACTGTCTACTTTTCTGTATCTGTTCTATCTAATAACGTATCTCATCGTAAACTAATGAAGACAGAAAATGTGAGCACTATTGTGCTCAGGATCTGTCTGAACTGTTCTCAGCACCGTCAAAATAAAAGTAACAACAACAAGCGCAGTTTACATCACTTCAGGCCCTAGGGGAATATTAGTTCTTGGGCAACCACACTGGTGGCTAGCTCCTATATTTAATTTCCAAGAACAACCTGATGCAAAAGCCCCTATTATTATACCATGCATATGTTGACGTTTTATTATTATTTAAAGAAGAAAACCAAACAAATGTATAGTTGACATTTGAGGTTTAATGCTATAAAAAAAACAATAAAACATTTCAGGAAGAGTGTTTTCAGCTTGTTTTTTATTTGTATACAAAAATATGGCATGCAGTTGCTTCAAACAATGGTGTAAAGCTATTCAATACATCATTCAATGTAAATTGTGCTAATCATAATTAATTATCGCAGTTTCAATTTCAAGAGAATAATCGACAATTGTGATTTTTGTCATAATTGTGCAGCCCTACTGGGACATATAGCTATCATTTTTATGTTGAACCACATTAGGCGCATCAGCAGACGTTGACAGCGCAAGGGTGTTTCGTCTAGATCAAAAATGTTAATCCGGGGGACCAGGGGCTTATGGTCCATTTGCAGTGTATATTCACCAAGAACCAGCAAATAACAGGCAAGTCGCTCACATGTCCAAACTGCACCCAGGCATTCTTTCTCGATTTGAGAGTATTTCAACTCAGCACTTGGTAGGGTTCTGGAGCAGAAAGCTACAGGAAGTGTCTTGTCACCATGCGTTTGTAGCAGAGTGCCCAAAACTGCTTGCATCCGTTGACACAATAGTAGGTTTTGTGATGTTGTAGAAGGCTAAAGCCGAGGACAGCATTGTCTTTACGTTGTTAAAGGCCTGCTGCTGTTGTGTCCAACAGCCATGCAGAATTTTTCTTGAGCAGTTTGTTGAGTGGGTATAGCACCGTGGACAAGTCAGGTAGAAAATTTCAGAGGAAATTTGCCATACCTAGCACTCGTCAGAGTAGAGTGATTTCTTTGGGGCATGGCAGGTCTGTAATCGCCTTTTTTCTTTATCCGAATCAGGTTTGACTCCATCTCCACTGATGATGTGCTAGAAGAAATGGAGTTCTGGCATTTGTCTTTATCGAGACTCCTGGATTGTCTGCAAAACTGCCTCTAGATTCTTATTGTGTGTCTCTTGATCTCTGCCATAAACCATAATATCATCCATGACCACCACACAGCCCTCATGTCCCTCCAGCAGCTTGGTCATTCCCTCTGGAAGATCTCAGGAACCGATGTGATCCCAAAAGAAAGTCTCTGGAAACAAAATCTGCCTTTTGAGTGATGAATGTTGTAAGCATTGAACTACTAGTCCAATGGGATTTGCCAGAATCCCGATGATGCATCAAGAATTGAGAAAACTTAAGCCCCTGTCAGCTTTACAGCGACATCCTCCAGAGTAGGCAGCATGTTCACAGCTTTGTTGAGGTGCTTCAAGTCTATATTCTTACTTTCCCATTTTTCTTGGCTACTGGGACCACTGGAGCACACCATTTAGTGGGCTGTGTGACTTCACGTATTATTTGCATGGACTGCATCTGCTTTAGCTCTTCTGCATTTATGGATAAGGCACCCTACACAGTGTAGCTAAACTGTAAGGTTTTGCTTTATTCATCCACAAATTGCCCAATTCTGTGACGTTCCGCTTTATACAGTAAGTTCTATTTGTGACTGGATTCTGTGATTTCATCCGTGTTTTCTGCATTGCGGAAATCATATGGCTCTACATGGTATGCGCAGTATTAAAGAGAGTTAGTTTGTGAGTTATTTATTGTTGTGTAATAAAGTTGTTTCCATAAGTGTAAGAAGGGTATGAAGTTAATAGAAGTCCGCTCTCTATACGCTCTACATTGCGCTTCATGACCATTGAATGGAGACAGCAGCTGTTTCAGCTACACACCGCCATTGCGGTTTTTGGAAAATACATATTGGTCTCGAAATTAAAACCGGTTTACCATATGAACCGGTATACTGCCCAACACTACTCTGAATAATTTTTCTTAATGCTGTCAAGAAAGTATGCCTCACAGTCATAATTTGTTTCTGTATTGCACATGTACAGCTCTCACAGCCTTGCTTTGGCAGGCTGTAGGAAAGTGTTGGAGTTTACTGCATTTACGGCATTGCTTATATGTGCATTTGCTTGGCCTATGACATCTATTGCAATGTAAAGACAGTTTCTCTTCTGTCTGTTTATCCCCTTGCTGTCCCCTCTTGTATTTTCTTTTACCAGAATTATGGTGTTTAGCTCCTCTAGGCCATTGTTGCAACGCACCCACTTCAGCAGACATCGCTACTGCTACATGCCATCTGCTCTGCTCTTGAGTGTCAATTCAAGTCTTTCTGACACTCCACTGTGTACTATTCCAATAACCAGTCTGTCGCGAACGTGTTCGTCTGTCTGTGCTTCACAATGGTCGGCCAACTCATACAATCCTTTCACAAAAGCTAAGCCCGGAAGAGTTATGAGTGGAAGTAAACATGCACACACTCGCATCATCGAAACTCACAGGAGCCATCTTGTGCACCTGGCCCATTGCTTATGTTGCATGAGTCCGTACTACTTGCGGAAGTGAACGTTAAATGCAGCCTAGTAATCCTGAAGAAATGTATTATCTTCAGCTGTGTTTGATTAGGGTTGAAGTTGCCCATCCTCTAACTCTACAGTACACCCTGGCTTCATTTAGTATACACGGATCAATAAAAATGTGAATTAGTCCCTATATCTCCACTCAATGAAACCAGCTTGGGCAACCTGATACACTCGTCAACTGTAGTAAACGCTACACAATGGCAAGTGGAAATATTAGTTTAATTCAGCCATGTGTTTGAACCAGAAAGTTATACAGGTTAATCTACAAGTCAGTATATCAGAATGGTAATGCATTTTATGTATCGCTCTCTACAACGTACACATAGCGGTAATTGATTTGATTAGCCTTTGGCTTGACTATGTTATCAAACTGCTAATAATGTGTTGCTAATGTTACACAAACCATGTTCCCATTCGCCATCTCAAGAGTCAGACAGTTACCTACTAGAAATCTGCATTCTTAGAAACACTTTGAACATCATAGAAAGTCAGTGGAGAAAAGCCCCACCCACACGTTGAAGGGATTGGTTACATGTTTGTTACAGTAGGAAACGGGCGGTTTCTGTTGAGACCATCTTTGGTACACTGCAGTTTTAAGGAGAAATAACTCAGCAATAGGGTTAACTTAGGAATTTGCACATGGTTGGTCTTAAAGCATATTAAAAAACCCACAGACATACACAACATTTAAAAACTTCATTTTCACCACAGGGGGACTTTGAGAACGTTCCATACCTGGAAATCACAGGTTGCAAAACTCCCTGATATTGGCATGCTCTCCATGCCTATGAGGACTCTGATGTATCAAGTTAGATGCTTAGCATTAATCATTGGCTTTTAGGCTGTGTCCAAAATGTCCCCATATAACCTTACATAGTGCACTACAAATGGCTAATGATTTCAATTACAAATGCATTCAGACAGCCTGGGTTTGCCAGGCATGTTCAGTGCTAAGAAACGCTAGCTAGCTAAATAAATAAATAAATGAATAAATCTCTCTCTCTCTCTCTCTCTCTCTCTCTCTCTCTCACACACACACACACACACACACACACACACACAAAAAGACAGCAAACAAATCAATGGCAATAAGCTTTTTATTTAAACATTAAGGCAGTGTCTGTTTTTTTTTTTCCGGTTTAATTTTTACACTGCTATCCACAAAGCTTGCTGGTGGCCATGTTGAAATACAACAGTGTGAATATCAATCTTGCAGCAAATCACATAAATATTTACATCCTTTTAGGTCTATTTACACTCCTCGCTATAATACAGTGGGTCTTAATACAAAAAAAAGAAAAGGAATATGCACAAAATGGTTGTACAAAAACAGATGCCACCCAAATACCCACTTAACCTTTCCACTATAAAGAGGGGCGACTATTACCGCTGTTTCCCATCTCGCTCCTCTTCATTTGTTTTAATCTCTCAGCTTCGTTTACGTTTATCGGTTACAAATAAAACGGCGCCTTGTCTAAGGAAAGTGCAATACTGTCCTCAGCAAAAGGTCAAACAAACAGTCAATATAGAGGAAAAAAGGGCTCGCTATACAAGAAAACACTGAACTTTAGAGTGACTTGTCCACTAAATACAATACTGTCTGGAGTGATATGTCAGAGAATGAATCTCAAAATCAGAGCATTCTGGGATGTTTGTGTGGATGTTAAGGTTAAAAAAAGTATAGCTACTGTTTTCAGACCCCATTTGGGGACCTTGATGAGAGTGTATTTGGGATTGAAGTGACTGAAGATAAAGCCCATTTTACAAAACCACACTAGGTAGTGCACTAAAACTGTCCTTGACCACCAAAGCAACAACAAAAGCCCTCAAACCGGATAAAACCCACTGCTGAACTTTAAGTTTCATCATTTAATTAGCTTCCAAAAATATCCCCAAAGTCTGGAGGTTACAATGAATATTGCAGTTTGAACCGTTAAAGATACCTTTCATAGTAAAACCATGTGACAAATAAAATTCAAACAATACGAATTAAAACATTTCATTATATCTAATATGCATGCAAAACAATTAGTAACCCCACCACTGAGGTGGTCCGAAAAAAGAGGCGTTTTAGAGAGACTGACACAGTCAATGTCTCCTTCACGATTTTAAATTGTGCCTGTGTGACAAATTGTACAACCCTGGCATAACAAGGAGCAAACAATAAAAAAAAAGGGAAAAAAACAAATAAACAAAAAACAAAAAAAAACAAACTGTTGTGCGTAGTCACTTGGTAGTTTTAACTTCAGAAATGTATGTCAAATACATGGCACTTAACACTAGAATTATCTTAAACTGTACAGAGTGAAGAACTACAGGTTATATGAGGTGTGGCATCTGCTCACCTCTTTATTCTATTACGCAGAATATATCATCTCCTCATATGAGCCCACGGGGAAGAAAAAAAAACCCAAACCCTTCGTTCAAGCGCAAAGAGCGAAAGTAAAGCAGCTCTCAGTGAGTGTCATGTCAAAGGACTGGCCAGACAGCATGGCTTTAACTCTTAAACAAATAGGTGACGTGAAAAACATCAGGTTTGTTGGGACATTCAGACCTGATAGAGCAGCTTCCTCTAAAGATGCGTCCACTCGCTCAACTCTCTGCCAGTGATTGTCGCTAGAGAGTGGAACACTCGACAGGGTAGGTGAAGAAACAAATCAACAAAATACTGTATAAGAAATTAACAAAATTAAATGCTGTGTAAAAGGTTGCATTCAGGTCGGCATCTGTTGAAGGACACTAACAGGAACCGTTTGCTGACTAAGTGCTTAACTCATTACAAAAAACATGCAATCAAGTTTCATGTACATAAAAAAACAATCCAAAATAGTTTAAAACTAAACGAAACGTCTCCCATCAGCTATCACAGAGATGACAGAAAAAAATATTATTGGTCAGCTAGAGTCGTTTCTGAGTGTCAAAAATAAAAAGTAAAAGTAAAAAATGAAGGTTTGATGTCAAAACATTATGTGTACCCTGTAAACCAATGATATGGTTGCTCATGTAAACTCTCTGAAATAGCAAGGTAAGGACAGAATGTTACAGGATGAAATTTGCTTCAAAACCAGCACGGTTTTAGCACAGGGATCAGCTAACCTGCCTCTCTAAAGGTCTTGTTTCATCACACACAATCAGATGGCCCAACAGCATCAAATCAGCTACAAAAAAATTACAGGGTCATGTTTGCAACACATGAACACTCCCAGAAACCATAATGAAGGGCTACAGATGCATATGAGAACTAAGAGGACGTACATGTGTTTCTGCAGAGGATTCATCCAGCCTTTGCATTATGCCACACACACAAAAAAAAGGTTTGCAGTTGTTTTACAGTATAAGAGTATGTGTCCTGAGCAGTCTAATGAGGAATGCTCCAAAATGTGTCAACAAAACAGACGAGTCCATGAGTCAACTCTTATAAGGCCAGCAAAACTACACAAATAGAAGTGTGTGTGTGTGTATTATATATATATATATATATATATATATATATATATATATATATACACACACGCACCAAAAAAAAAAAAACTTTTCCAACAAGTAGTCCTGGAGTGACAGCACACGCTAATACATGTGTGCGCATTCACAAACAGACACATCAACACACGTCTGTGGCCATGTAATGCTCTTTCACTAACAGCTTGAGTGTGTGCGCTAGGGATCCATTACGGGATGTGTGTCTCTGTATGTATGAATTTGTGTGTAGAGGTATCAGAGGGCATGAGCGCAGATGGATGTATGTTCCCATAAGTGTGTCAGAATGGACATGAGTACGTGTGTGTTCACGAACATCCCTGTTTACAGTAACAAGTTTCTGTTCATAAAGCAGCAAACGTTCAGTCCTAGTGTACGCGGCGTGAGTTGTGTTCACTCGCTGTCTGACAGGGTCTCGTATTGAGAGCACAGCAGAGGTTTGGGTTCTTCCTCCCAAGTGCGGGGTTGAGTCTGGCCCTGTGTGGGCGCCGAAGAGCCTGGATGTGTAGGGGAAGGTGAGGGTCCTGACATGATTGTGCCGGGGAGACGCATCTGCATGGTCAGGGGATTACAGGGGAATGGAGTGGGGCCTGAGAGGAGGAACCAGAAAAAAACATCAGCAAATATAGATATACACAGACATTACCATTCAAAAGTTTGGGGTTGGCAAGATTTTATGTTTTTGAAAGAAGTCTCTTATGCTCACAAAGGCTGCATTTATTTAATCAAAAATGCAGTATAAACTGTATTGTTGTCACAATTTAAAATATTTTTTTAAAAATGTAGTTTATTCCTGTGATGTCAAAGCTGAATTTTCAGCATCATTACTCCAGTCTTCAGTGTTACATGATCCTTCAGAAATCATTCTAATATGATGATTTGCTGCTCAAGAAACATTCCTTGTTATTATCAATGTTGAAAACTTTTGTAACATTATATATTATAAATAGCTATAGCTATATTATAAATAGCTACATTTACATGGACACCTTTTGTTTCAATCGGAAAAAAATTATTCTGATTGATGAATCTGAACGTAGTGTTTACATGAATGCTGAATAAAGTGATCGGTTTAATGTGCATGTTTATGTCACAAGCTTCAAATAGGAACTGATTTTTTGACATGCGAGCATTGAATGAATATATAGTTTCCTGCTGTTTGCGCATACTGTTCTCCTACATCTTTTGCTGTGCTGCTTATATTTATCAAGCAGTAAAAACGCCCCTTCTTGCTCCCAAAACAAGACGTCTATGGATGAGAGCCTAAAACAAGGACTGGTGGGATTTTGTCCTGCTCCACTTCACCAACGACGAGTGGAAGAATTTTAGACTGACACAAGTTATTTACTACACTTAATTCAACAACAACAACAGCTCATTCCTCGCGTCATACATCATTGCACCATCTCTAAGTCACTTGAACATGTGCAATACTTTCCAGTTTCAGTTTTCAATCTAATCAAGTGTTTACATGACCTCTCGATCAGATAGGAAAAAAAAAAAAAAAAGGTTCAAACCACTCCTTAAAATCGAATTTGGCCACTTCATTCCGATTGATGTGGTTACATGTGACTTTTTTATTCCAACTGTGCTACTAGTCAGATTTCAATCGAATTATTAGGGTCCATGTAAACGCAGCTAATGTCTTTACTGTCACTTTTGATCAATTTAATGTGTCCTTGCTGAATAAGAGAGTTAATTTCTCTCTCCCTCTCTTAAAAAAATATCATTGACCCTACATTTTTGAATGGTAGTATAGATTTGTAGATCTAATTTTGCATTAAACATAAATTAAGCAATATATATATTATATAATTAGAAATACTAGTCCAATATGCTAGAATCACTCAGCAACATGCTAATAACAAGCAATGGTTAACAATCAATAGAGCTGGTTTAGTGTTAACAACATTTAATTAGTTTCTCGCCTGGACTGTGCATACCTGTAGATGAGGGCCTGTCCTCCCACACTCTGTTGGTGAGTGGGGTGTGACGGTTACAGTCTCCCTCAGAGTGGACAGAGGACACAGATGAAGGTCTCTCACCTCCAGACAGACCAGGACCAGGAGACTTAGTCTTGCGACCATTAGAACGACCCCCTTTGGATTTACCTGAACACAGGGCACAAATCAGACACATTCGGACAAACAAATATTAAATCTTTCACTGCCATTTATGACAACACTTTCCCGCCATTGACAAGATTTTCCAGCAATGCAGGTGCCAAAATGGACAGGTTAGGTGACATCCTTTACCTCAAAAAAACAACAAAACTACAATTACTGCATTAAATACAGGTTTGTCCTGTAATGTGCTGTTAATAATTTATTATCTTTGTGGGGACATTTGGTCCAATAAAGTTGTCAAAACTTGACACATGCTGCCATGAAGGTAGGTGAATTATCAAGGGTTTATTTGGCGCACCTGGCAGGGAGTAGGGGTCTTCAGAACGCCCATCCACTGAAGCTGGCGGCACAACAGCAGCTGGTACGCCAGCACTCATCGAGTTGACAGAGTTGGACTGCGAGCGATCGTCCATCTGTTCATCATATTTACCCATGAGGGCTTTCCTGATGATGGCCTCTAGTCCTATAGTATTACCACTGGCCTCTGGTGCCGGGTGACTGCGCACGCTCACAGGTCCTATAAAGAGATGTTACAGTGGTTGCGTTAAAGGAACAGGACTGTGTGAAGTGCTGTTCTTTGTCAAGCTTTTCTTGAGACACAGGAAAGCAGTTTAAAAGGCGGAGCTGCTCACCTGCATTTGTAGAGGCAGGCATGTTGAAGATTTCTGTCCCAGGTTGGCCCTGGTCTAAAAGGAAAACAGAAAAAGATAAGTTTGAGGCCTTTTAGCCAGAAACATAAACATACACATCAAATGCCAGTTATTTTCTCTGCAAAAAAAAAAAAAAAAAAAAAGTTGCGTAAACTTACTGAATTCAGCCTCTGCTCCAACCACCATCTTTTTAATCATTTCCTTCTTGCTCTTGACAATGGCGGAGTTGCTCTCAGTCAGTTTACTGAAGAAGGCTGGTGGTTGAGAGCTACTGGCCGGAGAACGAGATCCCATACTGAGACAAAAGTAGAGAACAATTAATGAAAATATAGGATGCAAGATGTCCAATTCATGAATGAAACTGAGTCAAATATTTTTAATGATTCTTTTGAGAACTGAACAGAACCAGACAGTGGACTGAGAACCTCTAAATTGTTGTTTTGAACAGTTTATTGTGAAACTGTTATAAAGAACTGATTCATGGTAATGAGTCTGACTTCTATCCCTATTGTGTGAATGCATTTGTATGTTATATACCCTTGCTCTGCTTGTTCATTGGGGTAGGCGGCTCCTGGCGCCTCAGGCTCCGAAACCCCTGGTGGTGAAACCGGTTCAATCCCATCAGCAGCCAGACTCACTGGAGATGCCTTACTCTGAGGAGGAGACCTGTCTCTCCCTCTCTCCCTCTCCGCAGCAGTGCCTTCTGGGGTATAACGGGCATTGGGTTCGGTGGGTGTCTGGGCTTGGGGGGTGCTGGGTGGACGGGTGAGATCCAGCACAGGAGAGTTGTGATAACCAAACACAGGCTGCAGAGATGATTGACCTCCCATCTGACCTTGCTGTGACTGGCGTGTGTAGTCTTTAGTAATCACCTCCTGTAAAGAGATGATGTCCATTTGATGATGAGCATGAAGGGAACAAGTACACATTTCTATTCAGAAGGACAACACACTTGCTCATGCAATACTGTTAAAAGTTAATATTTGGGCATTTTTTATAATTACCTTATTAATTGTTATCCGTGTCAAATTCTTAAATTTAACCAATTACTTTAATCTTAATACTATAGACTGTTACCAGTAAAATTTTATCAACAGACTGCTTGATACTGCTCAAAGGTTGCATACATGTATTTTCACAACAGTTGCATAATGTACATGACCTACATATAAATGAGAAAATAAAAAACAGGAACACTGCAAAACGAATCTCGTACTCACTGAGAATTTGCGAGAGTGTAGAATTCAGTCAGTGTGTGCACTGAACAAAACTCCCAACATTTTCAGTGTTGACTAACCTAAACACCTCTGAATGGCCATTGAATTCATATGCTCAACAGAAACGTGTGATTGGTTATAATGCTCAACCCTGCAAAAAATTTGTAAAAAGAAATCTGATGCAACGTGCACAGATCTAAATGTAATGTTGCAAATTGACACTTATGTGTGATCACATTTCACTTTAATCACAACATAAATAGATTTAGTTAAATTGTGCAGGGGCATTTTTTGCCCCCTTATCTTGAATTTGTTGGGCATTTTCATGACATTTTTGCCCCAAGCCCCTGTTAATTAAGACCCAGGTTCTGACTCAGAAATCTGATGGAATGAGCCACTTTCAACAAAGAAAATGTCTTGATCTGACAGACACTTACACTGATGTGCTGGGCGAGGGTGACCACTCTCTGGGAGCCTTTGACGGCAGAGGATGGCTGCTGACCTGGAGAAAGTCTATCCTCAGACCCATACAGCTGTTCCAGTGCCTTTTGATGAGCTGCAGAGAGGACAGGGAAGCACACACACACAGGTGGAGAAGAAGACATGAAAGTGCAGTTGAGTATGGTGTGGTAGAAGCTCTGGAATACTCTGAAGGTAAGAGCAGAGACGGGTGTGAAAGCAGTGCGGTCACATACAGGCTCTGGGATTACTCAATGACTTGCTCACATGTGTGTTCAGAGATCAAGCCAACATTATGGAGGCATCTGACTGTAGCAGAGCACTGTGCCGACTGAATGCTCAAGAAATGCTTGGAACAAAAACACAACAATAAAACAGAAGCAAAATGTGTTTCAAATGAGCTGTGAAGGTAGGAGAGGTGGATACATCTGCTTGATTACCAGGAGTAAGAGTCAAAGACATTTTCCTTTTTCCTGCAACTGTACATTTGTATTGTTTCACTTTCTCCACACTACGCAGGCTTATCCTTACAATATAACGAAGTATAGACCTATTGGTAATTTGATCTAATTGAAAATCCAAGGATAACATAGGTTAAATGTACCAATGTAAATCATGAAGAATGAATGATTTTGGAATCATTACGTGGAATCAGAATTAAGGTACGTAAGGTAAGGTTCTTTTAGTATTTTTGCGTAAGCCCCTCTCATAAATATGATCATAATATAAACTACCGTTCAAAAGTTGGGTGCTTGGTGCTCAAGAGAAAGTTCTTATCGAAAACAGTTGTGCTGCTTAATATTTTTGTTGAAACCATGATTCTTACAACATTATAAATGCCTTTACTGTCACTTTTGATCAATTTAATGCATCCTTGCTGAATAAAAGTAAATCCAGAAATTAAAAAAAAAAAAAAAATCTTACTGACCCCAAACATTTGAACAGTGTGTACTAAAATCAATAACACGACTCATGCGTTCAATAGATTTGAGAGAGATGAGGATTTTGCCTGATTCATTATAATAAAAAAAAAAAAAAAAAAAAAAAAAAAAAAAAAACCTAGTTCATAAGAGTCATTTATACGTGAATTAAACTACACTGGCTTTTGTGCAACAGCCAAGGACTCAGTAGTATTGTCTGAGTCGTTCACATTCGTTTCAGACTGCATGCTCACAAAACAATTTCTGCTGTAGATTCAGTTAAATATATTTTAGTAACATGTTCTGCATGGCAGAAGAATGCAGATGTTCAACAACCGTTAGGAACCAAACACCTTGAAATTCTTTCAGCTCCAGATCCATCTTGACCCTCTTTCTCTATAACTTGTGTAATTGTTTGCTTCATGCAGCTATCAAACTGTCATAGTGCCCTCCCTCTAAAACAGGAAACGAAACAGGAAGCAAACACGAAGAGCTATGAAATGTTCCCCAAATGGAAAAAAAAGAAGAAGAATGGGGGAACACAAGAGGCAAACCGATAAGGAAGTTATGAAACAATGAGCAACCACATCACTGTTGAATGAATGAGCTCTTAAAGTTCACCTCAGGATCTCTCTCTGGTCTAGAAAAGCTGGTCTCCAGACACGTGATTCTGGACCGTTAGGGCATAGAGTGAATTATCAGTTCACTAAGTTATACGCCTGTGGCCGTTTCCGGGCAGAAGCTCAAATCATTTAATGTGCTTCAATATTTTAAACTGTGGAAGTTTGGACCGAAACGTGCAGAATCTCCCCTTGAAAATTATGATTTGGCAAAAGGTCCAATGAGTTTAGGTGATACAAAATGGGGAGGAAAACCTTTGGTGGTCTTTAAGCAATGCTTCAGATGCCAAAAAATATAAAAAGCAAAGGGTAGAAGCATATTCAAAGTAAACAAAATGAACCAAACCGAAAGAATAATGGAAATTGGGTTGATTCTGACCAATGCCAACCACCACAAGCGTGCACTAGGCCACAGACGTAAGGGGGCGGGGATGGGGCAGGGGCGCAGGAGGGGTAGAGGAATGGTGGAGGGATGGAAAGGTTTTGGGTGGATTGGTAGAGAATAGGAAGGATGGGAAGGGGAGGGAAGGTGGCGTTAACGGCCCAAAGGTCCCAGAGCGTCTTACCATCACAGGTGCCGTTGGTCGCGAGCGCACCAGTCTCTGGCATCGCCGCATCACAAGAAATTTGATGCATGATTATCGCGTTTATGAAGTTGGCCGCTGTCATGGTGGTCTTACCGAGTGCTCGAAGTTCGTGTTCCTGTATGGACATCACTTTGTTTTGAGTCTTTTCCCTACTTGACGCGCTGCTGACGCCGTCCCCACCGCGGGACGGGATGGAACTGCTGCCGCTGTTGCTTTCGGGAGCCAGCATGGGGTGCCCTCGACTCGTGGACAGCCCGAGGTGGGCACCAGAGGCCTGGCTGTACGAGTATGCCCCACCAGGACTAGCCAACTTGGGGTCAGACTTGGAAGAGGATGAAAGGTCCTGATGTTTGGGCAGACCTCCTCGCCCATGGCTTTTGCCCCCATCTCTGCTTGAGTCTTTAGAGTTTGGGTCCGTACCGGATGGGTAACCCTCGCTGGGTAAACCAGACCTCTGGAGGTGCCCACTGAAGCCTGGGTATCGAGTAGAACCTGGTTGCCTGAAGAAAGGTAAAGAAACAAATTTAAGCCAGCTTCATCACATTTATCTCATTAGATTGACCATTTGCAGTATGAGAGGTGGAGATTCACCGCAGCACAGAGGGACTGTTGTGCTCAGAGTTGGTAAGGCTCTTAGAGCTGGTGTTGTGCAAGACACTGGGTCTCTGCTGCAGGCTGTCCTGGGGACGGGGGGAGAGCGGGGACGACTGGTGACTGTATGGATGAGAAGGGGGACGAGAACTGCTGCTGCCGCCCATTTGTTCTGGTGCTCCTGTTTGGACAATTTTTGGACACAATGTTTGGACGTTTAGCAATAATGGTTTGCATACTGTCTATTGACTAAAGCACACTAACGCTGAAATAAAATATAAATATTAGATGAAAAACTTTCAAAATTACTTTAACTGAAATAAATATTTAAAATTATTTTAAATAAATTAATGCTATATAGAAATAAAAACCTCCAAAAGCTAATAAAAATGACAAAATTAAAATGACAAAAGTACATAATTACTAAAATAAAAAAAATAAAAAAAAACATGAAAATGTAAAAATAAATGCAATTTAAAAATATTAATAAATACTATAATAGTATATAAACAGTAGTAAAAAAAGCTGTAAATCAATTAATGATTCATCAAATTAACTATTAAATCTGCCAATTTATACCATACAATTAATACTATATGCCCCCAAATGTAGACAATACAAAGATGGTAAGGGCGCTCACCTGGTCTCCAAATAGGGGCGTGCTCCACGTTACCATGACCAAGAGACTTGTCTCTTTCTCTTTCCCTGTCCCGATCTTTTTCACGTTCTCTCTCTCGTTCTCGCTCCCTGTCCCTCTCTCGCTCTCTCTCGCGATCCCTCTCTCTTTCACGCTCTCTTTCTCTCTCCCTCTCCCTCTCTCGTTCTCTTTCTCTCTCTGAGGACGTCGAACTGCCTTGGATCTTGCTCATGTGAGAGGCTCCCACTGTTAAGAGAGAATAAAATATAAAGTCAAGTGAATAGCACTTATACAGAAAATTAGTATTTAAATCACCATGTGGAGTGTTTGAGTGAATGTACTGCTCTGTACCTGGAGAGATTGGAGAGGTGTTGTAGGCTCCACTGGGGAAACCTGGAGAGGTTCCTGGCATGTATGCGATGCGATCCATGGGAGATGCAGATGTTCCTGCAAATGAACAGAAAAAAAATGAATGTGCCTCTGATGATATGTTAATAATAACATGTAATATTTAATATTATTGCCCATATTTACATATCCACCAGGTCACTGACAGTTCTTCAAAAAAAAGTGAGAATTCCCCATCATTTACTAACCCTCATGTAATTCTCAGTGAATTAACTACGTAAATTGTGCTTGATTTCTTTAGAAGACTTGTGAAGGACAAAAGCTATGGCCCCTTTGAGGACCCCTCACCTCTAGGTGTGGGTGAGTAGGCTAAGTTAAGGGACTGTTCTCGAGGGGTGAGGCCTCTGAGCAGGTCAGGTCTCTGGGCAGCCATGGCAGCAGCGGCGGGCCATTGGTGCATCTGCTGGGAGGTAATGTAGTCGTTGAAGAGAGTTTGTCTGTTCTCCAAGGCTGCTGTTTCAGGGAAACCTCTGATCAGATAGGGTGGATAGGGGTGAGGGTAGCCAGGAGCGGGGGCCAGGTGACGGGGCAGGTAATACGCTGCTGTGGAGAAAATAAACCAAGTCAAACAGAGACAATACATTACATAACACAATACAATACAATACAAGAAAACACAAAAGAAGGGCTGAGAGTTAGAAGAGGAAGAATAAAGTAAGGAGCCAAGAGCAATAAACATATATATGTATATGCAGGAAACTTGCATGCCCCCTAAATTGTGTTTTGGTCTGATAAGAAGAGGTCAAATAGAATAATTAATTACGTCACAGTGGGATATATAAAGATTAGGTTGGCGTGACCAGTCAAATGTTAACGTTGCAAAGATAGACGAAAATAAATATACAAGGTGTGGTTTTGACACCTTTAGAACAAAGTCAGCGAAACTAGTACTTTTAAATACCATGTCTTACGTCGTATTCCTGTGATGGCAAAGCTAAATTTTTAGCAGCCATTATTCGAGTCTTTAGTGACATGATCTTTCAGAAATCATTCTACTGTTGATTTGGTGCTTTTTTTTAATTTTTTTTTTATTAATTAATGTTGAAAACATTTGTGCTGCTAAATTATTAATGTTGAAAACATTTGTGCTGAGAATTTATGTCTTTACAGTCACTTGATCAAATGAACGCATGTTTGATGGATAAAAGCATTAATTAAAAAAAAAAAAAAAAAAAAAACTTTTAAGTAGTAGTGTATATGTAATTTCAAAATAATTTAATTTGAAAATAAAAAAATAAAAGGGAAATTCCAAATAAATCATAAAATAAAAGGGAAATTCTGTAATTTTGTTTTCCATAAAGTTTTTCATTAATTTTAAGATTTTACAAACATTGTACAGGCCTTTTAAAATTCCCTGTCATTTGTATTGCTAAATTGCAAATGTGTGCAATACCTGGGTCAATTGGGATGCCCCTGGGCAGAGTTGCAGGGTCAAATGATAGAGGTATCTGGCCACGGTGGTACATCTCTGTTCCCAGCCCCTGCAGGATCCTCTCGTAGGCCAAAGACGCAGTGTGCTCACCCACCGTTAGTGGAGACTTAGTAGAGCTCGCCTCTCGAGGGGTGGGAGTGGCCTTTCTTTCCTGCTGCTGGGCTTTACTAGAGCCTAACACACAAAGCAGTTTTAAAACCTCATAAAACTCACACCAACTACTGAATGCTATTGACTGGTAGAACATGATACCTTCATGTGCACGCTGTGAGGTTTCTCTGCTGGACAGTGGAGAGGCTCTGTGTGAGGGTGGAGGATAGCCAGATCTTTTGTGATCTTCATAGCCCACTGGACTGTGGTGGGGTCTGCTGCTCTGCTCTCCACTCATCGCCAGTGGGGAGGCACGGGACAGAGAGCTGGGGGCGCTGACCACAGCGCTGGGTCGGGATTTGCTCCCCACCTCATCATAGCGTGCCCTGTCAGACCCTCTGTGCTCAGTTCTGAGCTCTAGATGAGGGGCCAGTCCGGAGTAAGGCCGAGGAGAGCTGGCGATGATGGAGCGTACATCATGCCGCTTGGATGAACCAATGGGCTCTTGTTTCAGAGGGGTGCCCTGTAGAAGACACATTGAGTGAGCATTTGGTTTATTATCATTTTTACAGATATCCATATTTAAAGCCTTGTTTTAATTTAATTTCAAGATACCAAAGCCAAACTTCCCACATGAATCCAAACCTAATATGATATAAACATGGCAATGAAAGTGTCATACTTTTTTACTATATTTAATTTTTACTAAATAAATTTTACTATATTTAAATTAATTTGTGAGATTTTCCACCACAACAAGTAAAAAAAAAAAGTCAAAATTACCTGCGTGATTGAGCCCTCTTTGGGCTTGCCTATCACGACCCCCTCAGGAGGGATCAGGTGAATGGAGCGCCCTGCCTCTTTGACGGTGGGCACCATACTCTCATGAGAGCGTGATTTAAGAGAATCAGTGGGATGACCAGGGCCACGGGGTGATGGAGAGCCCTCTCTTTTCATCTGTTTAACCTCCCGACGCTGACAGTCATCTCGTGGGATTCCTGAGAGAAAGAGAGCAGACAGACAATGAACACCTCAAGCTAGAGGTGGTCAGTCGAGGCTGTGGCCTGTGTTTCTGAGATCATACTGACCTTGGGATATGGATCCACGGATGTGGTGTAGATGAGGACTATCACGCTCATGAGGCATTGCTCGACTGATCAAGCCTGCAGAAGAGAGAAAAGGCAGGTTAAGGAATGTAAACTGGGAAAACGAGAAATGGTGAAGCTTCATATCCGTGAATGATTTTAAAAAAAAAGAGCGTCTTATGCTTACCTTCAGCGGCAGATAGTGAGTCTCTGATGGGTGGCCCACGAGAAATGCCAACCTCCATCATCTCATAGGATCTCTTCATCCCAGCCATGTCCCCACGACCCTCTTCCTTAGAATTTGGACCCCCTGTGTGATCAAACACTCACAAAAGTAAGAGACTAGTTCTGTCTTTATCACTTTATCTTTATTACAAGTTGTAAACATTTACATGTTTATGTACACTTACGGTCAAAGGAAAGGATGTGTGCACCGTCGCACTCATAGACTACGCGCCCCTTGGAAGGAGTGTCTTCTCTGCTTCTCTCCCTGCTGGGGCTGTCCTCAGTGATTAGACGGGTTATTGTGCCCTTATACAAAACATCTGCAGGAGTGCCCTGAAAGAGATGAAGGCATTTCCTAATTAAATTTTTAGGTTATAATACTGAACAGTGTATGTTAAAATGTGCTTAAAAAAAAAAAAAAGAGGCTTGACAACTTTTCTAATTTGTTGCAAGAAATCACATCAGGACAAAGTATTTTTAAAAGGTTCTATCTTTGATTGGAGGTCTGGATAATGTTTCAGCTTCATGCATATTGCATACTAGTTAATTAAAATACCTTGTTTCGTACAGCTGCATATAACTACCCTTATCAAGAAGACAATGGCTCCCTATCTCCCAATAAATCTGCCAATAACTCTTCCAAATGTCAGAGTTAAACACAGAGCTTATCTCTGCACGCAGACTTGACCGCGGTCTGATTAAATGCTTGCCCCAACAACATTCTGATTTGTTTGAGCATGTAATATGTGTCAGTTGGCACACTGAGTATGTGTTTGAGTGATCAATAACATCAGGCTGCGATGAGACGTGTAAACAATAATAAAAGGGGAAAACAGGATTGGACGCTGTGTACCTGTTGTTATGGCAACTGATTACCAGTTATGTCGTAATATGATGTGGTATAGCTGTGACGCAAACTGCCTGTTTCATTTGTTTGTCAAAGAGCCATTTATCTGAGCTGACTGCTCACTGTTTCATTCAAAATTTCATTCAATTGGTTGCGAATACATTTCAGTGTCACTTCTCTTTCACTAAAAAAGAACTAAAATGGCCTTTATAGGGAGGGAAGCTTCCTACCTGAGTGATCGAACCCCCTCTATATGATATGGGAGGTTCTTGGTGCACACGTGTGCCAGGGATGCCCTTTGTGATGCTGCCACCCTGAACAGCTGGCATGGGGCCTGTGAGAGAGAGTTAATACTGTTTTCAATCTATTCACAGTATGAGCCCTATTTCTGCATTTTAATCTCTTTGAACTAAGATTGAATTGAGATGAGGGATGATGATATGTCCCAAACTCACCCCGTGATGCAGCACTGTCCTGTGTGGAGAGATTCTCAGCCTGAGAGGAGGCAACGCTACGTGGAGACAACTGCTCTTGTTTAACCACTGGAAACCCTCCTGAGGAGACAGAAAGAGACGTTGGATATGGAAAACGGATAGCTGACGTATGATTGCTCACACTCACGACTCGCACTCACCCATTTTCCTCTGGTCCATCCAGGATAGACTCAAGGATCCTGGTGCTGGGATTTTCCCGTGGTCGGAGCCATGAGATGGGTTGTGCAATTGCACTGGAGTACCCTTCAATACAAAACAACAACACCACCAGCGTAATTATGCATATACATATTAAAACACCATTAAAACACTTTGAATGTACTGTATATAATATTGATGATTGGTCCCAGTAATACCACGTCAAAAGAACATTGGTACTGTGAGAGATTAAGTGCTGCTCTTACCTGCGTGATAGAGCCGCCAGGTTTGGCAGAGGAGATGAGAGGAGGGGGGTCTGGGATATGTAGAGGCCGCACTGCAGCCATTCTCTCCTGTGGCTGTAGAGAGGAAGCCAATGCTGAAAGAGAGTTATTAAAACATTTATATATTAGGGATGCGCACACGCAATGACTAATTTCATTAATGTTTAAATTGAATTTTTTTTATTCATATATTTTAATTAATATTATTTTATTATATTGTAATTTAATGAATATATATATATATATATATATATATATATTTATATTATTATAGAATATTATCTGATATAAATAAATAAATCATATTTTTTGGACTTTAGACAGGGCAGTATTGTCTTACAGGGATTGTAGTGTAGCAGCTGTTCGTGGCTGAATTTGGCCATGTCTCTGGGCGAGAGCTGGTATGGTGACATCACTGGCCGGCCTAGACCTACAGCCCGAATGTCATCAGCCCCGGGAATCTTTTTACCGTCCGCAAGAGGAGAGAATGCACGGGATTTATCTGCACACATGGACAAAGACGTACAAAGATGACTGTCAAACGGAAGATAGCAGGATAGCAGTCAATGTCACTCTTTTTTGGCGAAGGTGAAAATGACAAAGCTCAAATCATCACAACCCCTGCAACAAAAGCAGCAATCTCCAGTGTGAAAACACACGGATAGCAGTTATTCAGTTATTCCACTCATCATAAGGCTCATCAACACTGTAAGCTGGAATCTGCGAGCGTAGCGGCATGCAAACACATCTGCGAATCATTCACACTCCCAGAAATCAACACGCTTGATTAGAGTCTGATCTAACAGTATGTGAGTATGCGCGTGTGGTGTATAAACCTACGTAATCCATGTAGCAGAGCCTGAAGCCATCTCTCGTTCCACTCCAGCTCTGCAGGGACAGACACACTGCAGCTCATCACATGGCCATGACCCAAGACTCTCTTTCTCTCCAAGTACTCAAAAGGAGCAGTTTTGTGACTTAATTTAGTGCTGAGTGGCCACATTAAATAACACCACAAAAATATTTGCTTAATGAAATTTCCCTGTTGAGGACTCCTATTCATGACATGTAGTGATACTGAGATTGAGATAATCCCACCCTTTCCAGAAAAAGATGACTTTCTCTCTATGTCCTCATCCATTTAACTTCTTTTTAAAGGGCTTGTCTTTCATTCAGTGTTTAATCACCGACATGAAAATATCATTGTAAGCCTTTTTTTTTTTTTTTGCAAAGTTTCATGTTATGGTCGATACTCCAAATCTTCACTAATTTGTCTGCTCTCTCTAAATTTCATTTAAATAAAGGATATACAGAAGAGTTTAAGAAAAGGATAATGCAGAGACTGCCTATCTGATTATTGCAAAATAAAATAAAATGACCTGCTGACTGTACATTATCCCATGTATTTTGCCAAACTTCAAATAAATAAAAGTAATAGAACATGAAATATTTATTTGGGTTGAAACTTTTTTTTTTTTTTTATACTTTGAAAGAGGTCACAGAGTGATACAAGAGACACAAAATCTAGCACAGCTATGGAAATCATACATTTTAGTAGTCATTATACAAAAACATATTTGACAGCAGAATGCTGCAACTAACCTTTCAGACTCAAGTTTGCCAAAGAGCAGTGTAATAAATATGAAATAGTTTGATATCTTAAAAAATAACTTATCTCAGCTTATACCATATTGTGTATCCTTAATTTGGGTTCAGAGAGTAAAGACTAGCAATGTTATTATAGATTTAAACATTTTTAAAATATTTTGGTTTTCAGATTAGTTTCAATGGTTTCGTTTAAATGGTTTAGACCTTAAGCGAATTACTTTTTATGCATTTACAAAATTTTATTGAAATTAAACAAGATTTCTGTGTTTAGGTGTGGTCACATTGGCAAAATTTTGCAGGAAAAAAAGATGATGGTCTATAGTCAATAGTGTAGTGATGTATGAAGCACAGCTCACACTTTTAAACCAAGCATCGTTCTTATGGTTCTTATATTAATTCTTATATTAAAGGCGGCAGGTGACCAACTTGAACCCGTTGCAAAATCTGCATGGGGAAATCTTTTGCTCTGATATGAAAAATTCCTATTGAAATTACTGGATTTTGTCTGTGAAAATTTGCCATTGTTAAATGTGCATATCAGCCTTTTACTGAGACCGCATTAATTTCATATCTGCACATGTCAGGTAACAAGGTGAACTGCTGTTGGTGGTTGTTCACTGCCTGTCTGTCTATGTGGTTGGGTCGTGACTGAATACACCATCTTTTTTTTTTTACTATATTTACAACAAACACTCTTCACAGCGCTCAAAAATACAACAACCCTCGCTCACATGTGCACAGACACACACACACATCAGAACTTGCTTAACTGGTGGGGTAGACACAACCGAGGAAAACAATGGTGGTTGAGAAAGCTGAGGAGGGAAGCTGACTGTAGGGACAGATGCAAGGATAATGTGGGATAAGGAACAGAGAGAAGCTTACCCTCTCTCTCTCTGTCAGACACACCAGGGCTGCGAGTCCTGACCCGTGGGCTGCTGGAGTCCCCGCCCCCTGGATAATGCTGAGATTTGGTTGGCTGTGGCTGCTGCTGTTTGGCTTCTTGGGATGATTCATGTGCCATGGTAATTTGCTGCTGATACAACGCAAGAGCATGGGGCATAGCCTGCTGTTTCCCTAGCAACCCAGGCCGGTTATCGCGTCCTGCTACCGACACCTCTGGCATCTACACACACAAATAGATGCAAACTGCTTATTTTATGCTTATTATAAACCATTACACAAGACGTGTACATGTTTCTACTCTACTTAAAAGTGCCATGTCATGAAAAACAGAATTAACAAGAAGAGGAGTTGTCTGATGTCACACCAGACAAAAACACCACGTTTGCTAAATCACAACTATAAGCACATGAACATGACCGCTAGTGGTGTGCAATAGTGCAACAGTTTCTGTGATTAAACAATAATACAATAATTGCTGAGTGTGTTTTTGTTCTGGCACCTTGACTAGTTTAGGCCAGTCATGGAGAGCTGACTCTCAAAGCTTTTAATTTTCTTCATTCTGTGCGGTGATCAGTTCACAGCAGTGACAGAAATTAAATTTTCAAGGGGACAATATTTGCCCCTTAAATTGATTTCGAGGGGTATTTTTACCTTTATAAGGTCAACACAGACACTATCTTAATGGGTGACTCATTGAGTCATTCATTCAACCGATTGATTCAAATGGTTGATTAATTCAGGAATGAAGCAGGTGATTGTCTTTATTAATGGGTGATTGAATCATTAACTCACCCGATTAAAAAAAAGTGGATTCATTCAGTATTGAAACACCAATGTGTGTTGCTCAGAGATGTGGTATGATTCTGCTGTGGCTTTGTTTGGAACTATTTTCATTGGCGAAATGGAGCAAAAACAGACAATACTGCATCTAAAATGTAACTCACAATATTAACTTAAGTATACTGAACTGTTGTATAAAGTCACTATCGCATTTGCAATCGGCAAACAGCACTTTGCTTCTGAGATATTGCTTAACTACATAATATGATAAACAGACTAATAAAGAAGAGAGGGAAATTACAAGCTCCTCTTAAAACAGCACATATCAGTTTCCACACCTCTCCTCTTGCCAGAGCTCAGTCCGTTCAGCCGGCTGTTAGCTCATCACAAGTGTCTGAATAGCTAAGAGCAGAGGTGGAAAACTAGCATCTCATGGGATTAAAAACCGCTTTAGTAACCATGGCAACATGGAGAGAAGATGCTAATCTGTGTAATCTGGCCAGATATGGTAGTTGTTAACACAAAAACCTCATGAAATTCAAACCACAATTGACTGAACACGAATAACGGCAGGATGTAAAGCAGATGAATGTTGGCATACTCACTATGGGAGGTATGGCGGCCGCTCTCTGCTTGAGCTGTTTAAGGTCCAGCGGTTTCTGAACTGGAGAAGAGATCACTCCATCATGGGCGAAACTCAACAAACTCGGCCTAGGAGACGTCATTGTGTTGAGAGTGAGAAGAGCAGAGAAGTGTTATTGCTTAATATGGTCAGAGCCTCATTCTCTCTTATTTACTGTCTTCATAAACAGCCGATTAATGCCACAAAACCACAAACACACACACTTAATCATCATCCCACCACACATAAACAAATATAGACTTTCCACATGCAATCTTATGGAAATGTAAAATGCAAAATACACAAAAGACAGCCAGACAGACAGACAGACACACACACAATTCTCGCTCTGTTATGTTTGGCAAGCTCACAGGGTAATGTTTCCCCTGACTCGGCCAACATATACAGTGTTTGCTGTCATGGAAAAAATAGAGTCCTACAGGACAAATCAACAATCCCAGCCTTCTTAACCACAAAACACATCAGACCCCACCCAAGCAACCAATCAACCCTCATAGTCAAACACACACACACATGCACACTCTCACCTGTTCTTCTCTGAGCTTTCAGTCTCCTCCACCTCATCAGCGCTGCATGTGGCACTGGAGTCACTGTCGTGAGTTCCACTCTTTCCTCCGTGCTCTTTCTTCTTGACCTCTTTCTTGCCTTCCTCCACCTCCAGGACAGGAGGCTTCTTATCCTCTCCTGCCACCTCCTTACCACCCTCGCCTGGTTCGGTCTTCACTTCCTGCTTTACTCCTACCTGCTCCCCTTCTCCCCTCTCCACTTTTGGCTTCTCATCCAGCCCTGTCTCCACAGCTGCCATGTCCTTGTCTGTGGAGGATGAGGAGGAAGTGGTGTTGGGTGCAGTTTTGGGCCGTGCCGAGCCCTCTTCTTTGACCTTACTGTCATCGGAGGAGCGTGGGGAAGGGAGGCTCTCGGTGTCTGAGCTGTTATTGGCTCCACCTAAAAAAAAAGGTGATGGGAAGAATTGTAAGAGGGCAGGACATGGATGCCAGCTGATTTTTTGAGTGTGGTTGTTACTGATGATTGTCATTTGGACCTTTCTGGATTACAATCCTGCTGTGAGAAAAGGCTATAAATGATCTGCTACAAGCAGCATCCTCACATGATATAGCTACTTGCTGGAACTCCTTCCTTTCTGTTTACAGACGTGACGTAATGACGCAAAGACAAACTTCTGCATGCTTAATTTTCCAGCGGAAATCCACCAGGTCGCTCTTATTATAAAACATTATGACAAGCGTACTGTTGTGAATCGGGCTAAGATAAGGAGATAGTTTTGAACACTGGCTGGTTATGTATTTGCTCAAAAAATGATTTTGGATAATTTTTAACCAAAAAAAGTTCCAGACTGCAGCTTTAAGTCTCTTATGCTTTTTGTGGAAATCATTATACATTTTTTTCAAAATTCTTTGATAAATAGGAAATTCAAAAGAACAGCACATGTTTTGCACAATTATAAATGTCTTTACTGTCACCTTTGATCAATTTAATGCAACCTTGCTGAATAAAAAGTATTAATTTATTTCAAACTATTGAATGGTAGTGTGTGATTGTGTGCAATATTGATATTGTGTATGATGGTAATGACGTTTCACTTTTTGGAGAAATGGCTGGATAAACCTTTAACACAAGTTAGCCAAGCTGTCAATTAACTTTTGATACATTTTCTGACCGCTATGTTAAGTGTTTTGGTAATGAAATTGAATAAACCTACACTCAGATCATGCCATAAAATTGTAAGATGAATGACTTCTGATCATCACTCTGCTGTCCTAGCAGAAGCGTGCTCTCACTTCTTATTTCCATGATAACCAAACAAAGTTTTAGAAAAACTTGACTGCTCTCAATAATGTTTTTCATGATGGAAATGACAGCAGTACTGGGACAGTGATTCTTGGAGATGAGATGTACTATATTTATTATATATATATATATATATATATATATATATATATATATATATATATATATATATAATATCTCGTACGTATCTCTGTTTTGGGGTCGCGGCTCGGTACGATTTCAGTACAACAGGAAAAATCGTCACACTTTAGGGTCCAATTCTAGGTTTCTTTTCATTTATTTTAAACAGACCTGGCATTTAGTATGCTAGTTGGTACAGTAAAGCCTCCTATAGTATATTAAAGGGGTGGTTGATCAGCTATATTCGAAGGCTTGATTGTGTTTATTGGGTGTTCATGCGCCTTATTTTTCACATATTTTACCTTTATTCTACACTGCTTTCTCCCTTCTCCTAAAAATGCTCTGTTGAGTTCCTGGTTCTATGAAGGCCCTCCCTCAGAAATACACAATGGGCTCAAGATTGGTTAGCTGGCCCTGTGTGTTGTGATTGGCTAACCGCCTAACGCGCGTTGTCTGGAAACTTCACGGCCCTTACCATAAACTTTGCATGTGCTCCTGTGTATTGTAAACAATGGTGTCAATATTGCCTTATGAATTTAAACCCGAATCAGACCCAGAGCATATATTGAAGAGGATTGAGCAGAACCTGTGCAAGCATGGCTCTTACAGGATGTCTCAGAATGGTATGTTTTTTAGTTTATAGTTGTGTCATACCTTTTAGATACGCTGTTATTTGTAAATACTACTGCTGTTTATGTTAGCTTTTAATATACGGTTTTATCCTTAATAAAGCTTTAGTACAGCATATGTGATTGCGTTGTAGCATTTTTGTAGAGTAGTTGTTAAATTCATAACAGTAACTGTCAAGTGTTTGTCTATTAACAAAACTCAGTGTACTCTGCACTATTTTTTATAAAAAACAAAAACTGAATTACTGGATATTAATCTGAAGACCATAGAAACAGCTTCATACACGTAAAAACAATTTTTTTCCATGCATTTCATGTAATCGTTCTAACAAATGATTCCTTGAAGGGATTATTTGATTACAGACTGCGGATCTATAGTGATCGCTACTGATTGTATAGCGCCATTAGTTTTGCCTTTATAGAATGAGATATCTGTCGCCAGACCTATGAGCCCATTATGAAGACTAATCATGGCTTTACTACAGTTAAGAACCATGTTTACACAGAACCATGCTTAGCGTGCCTGTAGCTAAATGAACATATGGGTAAACACTACATAAAAGCTTTCATCAATGAATAATTTACAATGATCACATAAATTTCGCTTGGTGGGATTAAAAAGATGTTTGTCGGATAAATTTGAATTAGCAATTTGTCAACTGGCTTGCGGAGCCAAACTGGGTGGATCCAAAAAAAATGGATCGCCTGTGACTGACTGTATTTGTTGTCTACCTGCATGAACCGAACCGTGACTGTAGTTCTTGGAGCTATGGGATGAAAACTTATACTGTTACACCCCTTATATATACACATATAACTATATTAGGGATGCACCGATATGATTATTTGGGGCCGATACAGATACCGATTTTAACAAGCAATTATTGGCCAATTCCGATACCGATATTTGTCACTTCCTGTGTTTTGAAATGTTGTCATCAAAATAGATAGTATTTATCATGTTTTAAATCAGCAAAGTTCAAAAACACCTGCATTGTATTATACTAGCAGGTTTATCGCTGCATCATCAAATAATTTCTAATGAACATTGATTGAACATCGTCAAGAGAACAAAGATATATATGAAATAAACAGTGCTTTTTAGATAGGTTTAATAGTTTTCAGGTAGTAAACAAATGTAGAATACCACTGCATATTCTTCACTGTATAAATTAAATACATATTAATCCTTTATTGTAACAGACTTTATTATGATTCATTTTCTAATTTGTTTTTGTATACATTTTAATATTTTTAGTTAATAGTTTAAATATGTACGAGATCTCCTTTACTAAGGCGGGACTCTTATTTTGACGGGTGTTCTAGTCTACGGAACTCTGTGTGTTATGAAAAAAAGAGCACAGTTCTTCAGAGATATTTTGCAGATTTAAAGTTTGTCAGTTAATTAAGCACCCCCCTAAAAGGCATGAGATATCTATGTATTTGTTTACTGTTAGTTGTAATAAGTGTTTTGTGTAATTCGCTGTATGTTGATGATAATGCAACAGGGAGAGAGATTTTAATGTGCACTTCTTGTTTAGCTCTTATGGTGAATTTTTTGGAGTGAAAACGGACGCAGTAAACATCAGTACAATTTTGGTCATCATTCAGATGGGGTCCGCTACACTTATAAAAGTTACAAAAGTTGCTTCGACAAGAATAGTGTGCTATTTTTTGTCTTTTGTTATTTGATTAGCATTAAAGCGCAGAAAGCAGCGCTACGATTACGCAACAATCATTATACAGCTCAATCATTATACTGCCTTTGTTATATCAGCCTTTTTTCTGCTATAGCCGATATGCCGATGGTTGTAAATTGAGCAAAAATCGGCCGATACGTATCGGCTGATTTTTGCTCAATTAAAAATAGTGAAATTCTAACAAATGTACCATTTAACAATATGAAACAACAATCTTAAAAAATAGAAAAAGTCATTAAACAGACATAATAAGAAGCAAAAGTTAATTCAACATATCTTTTCAAACTGAATGATTGTGCTTAATTTTTTTTTTAAATCCTAGGACACAAAAGATCCTAAACAAAAGAATCACTCTTATCTAAATCTAACATGTCCTTTGTCAAATCAAAAAGTAAACATAACTAGTAAATACACAGCAGGGGATTATGATAAGCCTCATTTTCCCACTGGCATAACTAACCCCAGCCGTTGAGTGTGCTCTCCCAGCTGGATGTAATTACACAATAACCATAACATAATAAGCACTTCCCTTGCTGGCTTTCTTTCACAAGCTCTGACCTGATAAATGTGGCTTTATGAGAGCTTACAAAAGCCATTTATCAGCAAGCCACACCTGATTGCCAAACACACAGGACAAAGCGTTCATTTTATAGCTGCCTGGCGGACTTGTGGAAGTACAGCTCCAAAACTACGTCCACAGCACGACACACTTTGACACCCAGACAAAGATAAATCACACCTCTAGTCACTTCACAAAACTCAGCTCTCCTGGAAAAGCAATTCATGTTTGCGCAGAGTGTCGCCTCTTTCTCAGAACTTAACAAAAGTAGGTCAGGGGCGAGGTCATAGGTGAGTCTCAACCACATGTCCCTGATATTCTGAGAAAAGCACACTGCTGTTTGATTCGAGCTGCTGTGGGATTTCCTGGCAACCGCAAAACCTCAGAGGTGTTTGGTTTCATTTTGACTCGTTTCATCGCTATGTTTGATAACAATTACCAAACTGCTAATTTGTTTCTCAGATGTTAACACTGAGTTTCATTACTATCATTACACAGTCAGTGAGTAATGTGCAACAAATGACTGTGTTTGAATGGACATTGATCTTTTTAAAAGTTACTGGATGACAATGTGGCTGTGTGAGTCTCAAGCGTTTGTGTGTGTACATACCCTCTCCATCCTCTTGAGCCTCTTCTTCATTGCCGCTGACTCCCGATCCCTCCATCTCCTCTTCCTCCGCGGCAGATGGAGCGCTGGCTTCCTCGTTCTGAAGAGCTTTACCTTTACGCCTGGCTTTACGCTCTCTCTCCTACAAAAAACACAAGCACAAAACAAACATGAAACCAATACTACTGACAATTATAAATAATTAATCCAACGCTCTCTAAGAAACGTGTCTGTAAAAGGAACTGACCGATTTTATTTTATGCTGCTGCAGAATCTCATCCAGTTTCTGTCTCTTCTTGTAGTTGAAGTAGAAGTTCTTGCACTGGGAGACTGTTTTGGAGCCCACCATCTTGGCAATGGCGGACCAGTTTCGGCCATACTGGAGCAGACCTATGGAGTAAAAGTAAGAGAAGGAACATTCTTACTTTACTGCTACAAAAACAGGAAACAGAGCTATGAGTGATAGCGCTATCATTGTAGTTCTTTCTATGCATGAGAGACTGTGTCATCATCAGCATGATGCACCTAAATCATTTCTCACTTTTATTAATACATAGAACAGGAAATGAGGAACAGAAAACAGGGAAAAGAGTGGTCTGGTGATCGACCAGTAAACATTGTATACAGTACACAATGGATTTTAAACATTTCCATTTCCTTTTTTGTGAATTTAAAAAAAAAAAAAATAACTGGCAAATTTAGTCATTACACTACAGTTCTAAAGACTATGATCAGAAAGATTTTTTTTTTCAAGAAATTTTACTGTCTAAAGTGACAGTACATTTGTAATGGTAGAAGCTGTAAGCTGTAAAAGATTTCTATTAAAAAGATATATATATTTATTGTGTACCAAAGCAACATCATGTGATCACATGCAGGATCATGTGACACTGAAGACTGGGGTAATTCAGCTGTCATCACAGGAATAAATTACATTTTAAAATATATTCAAATAGAGAACGCAGCCTATTCAAATAAATGCAGCCTTGGTTATCATAAGAGACTTCTTTCAAAAAAAAAAAACACCTGACCCCAAACTTTTGAACAGTAGTGTCTCACATATTTTTTCCTCTACCTGGTGTCCCACTAAGTTTCATTCACTCAAAATAGGGCAGCACCAAGGCTATTACAGTTTATATGAGATTTATATTGCACACCGTCTAACAGACAATACTTTCAACACTAACAAACAAGATCCCTGTGTGCCGGTTACAGAAGCCTCAAGCGTACCCATCCACCCAGCCTTGCATCATCATTAAGGAAAACCTCAATAAAAGGTCAAAGATCATGTGCTGCCACTTGCCGTCTCAAGAAAAGTGGGGCAGCAGTCTGACATGAACTGTTCTCAATCATTTAACACCACACTAACGCTCAGCAGACATCAGCCAAGTCGTAGTGTGCTGGTTAGCTTCACATTAGGAACCTATCTTGTCCAGTCTAAAGAGTTGCTTTGATTTACATCGCTATTGACCACAATAAAGCACTGCTGCCCTCCACATCAAAGCTACAAGGCAGTCAACTGAGCTTGGACAGGGAGAGAGAGAAAATGAGATGAAGAGATAAAATAAAGAGTGTAAGTGCATTGAACTCAATAAAAAATGCCCTTGGTGACATACAAACAAGCAAAGCAAGAAATCATTTGAAGTCAGATTTGTTATCCTCACCATCTCTGATCCTTGTTTCTGTCTCGGTTTATTCATTAAACTTCCAGTTGTTTGTCAGAAACACACACACATCCTAATCTATGTAACATGGCAAACAACCACTGACACTGCAGTGCAAAGACTGCTTAAATAAAGCCTGCTTAGCAATTCTTACACACACAATCACCCAGAAGTACTTCTACATAGCAGGTCAAAAGTCAAGGAAACTCCATTATTGCCCAATCCAACAAATGGCAAAGTTGCAGTTAAATCCAGTAATAGCCCAATTAACTTCCTGAAATGCAGTTTTCTTCGATTTTAAAACACTGCATTTTGTTTAATACACAGTCAAATATGAGAGTACTCCAATAAGATGACGCTGTCCAATCAGCTTTGGTAATTCAAGAGCATGTGCCAAAGCTGCATCCAATCAAAATCCTCAGCATTGGCCCACTGTGGATCGTCCAATCAGGGCGTTGCATAAAGAAAATATGTGGCCCACTGGTCCACTCTTCTCTATCGCTCCATCTGTCTTTTCATCTTCGCCCACATGATCTCCATAGAAATGAACAGCAGAGGTTCTTGGAACTCCAGCACAGTATGAGGAAGAGCAAGAATTAGAGAGAAAAAGGGAGTGGTGTTTGGGAGGGAAATGAGCTCCCCATTCCTCCTCTGATAGTTGTGCTGTCGTTTCTCTGACTCTCTCTAAACGCAGCAGCCCTTCTCTTTTTCCTCTCTCTCTCTCTGTCTATTTATCAAACTCACATGCTTTCTCTCGCCAGCCCTCTCTCTCTTTCTGTCTCAAGGCCACAGTTTTTTTCCACTCCTCTTCACTGGCTGCCGCTTGGCTGGACTTTAACAGCAAAGTGAAGCTGAGATGCAGTGACTCCACCTCCCTAATGCCTGTCCTCACTCCCACTCCCTCTCTCTCTCTCTCTCCCCTCCCTCCCTCCTTCCCTCTACAACCTCATCTGATCTCTTCTATCATTCTGTCTCTTCTACGCTCTCTAATGCATATTATCTGCGCCAAAACGCATCTACACTCAAACACTAAAGCAAACAGACAATAAAAGCAAGAGACTGTGGCCGAAATAGAGAGAAAGGGAGAGAGATGTGAGAGGTTTGATGTTGATATCATGAGAAAGCAGAGGGAAAGCCATTCCTCCTAACTGACCTGCTTTTCTTCTTCAATGTGACCTCTACACACAGTCCTTAACAACAGTGTGTGTGAGAGAGAGAAACAGGGAGGCTTGCCAAATCCTCTAATTCGTGCCAACCCACAATTCAGCCACTTCCTCTCTCTCTGCACTCCAACAACTGAATCTAACCACTCACTCAAAGCTACAGAAAGAAACTGAAAGACACAAAGACAAAGAGAAAAAAAGACAGATAGAAAGATAGCAAGAGAAAGACAAACATAAGGCAGAGACAGAGATCAAGACCGAGAAAGACAAATATATTATACGTACACACACACATATACATATACACATATATATATATATGTGTGTGTGTGTATATATATATATATATATATATATATATATATATATATATATATATATATATATATATATATATATATATATATATATATATATATATATATATATATATATATATATATGTGTGTGTGTGTGTGTGTGTGTGTGTGTGTGTGTGTGTGTGTGTGTGTGTGTGTGTGTGTATATATATATATATATATATATATATATATATATACACACACACACACACACACATAGAGAGAGAGAGAGAGAGAGAGAGAGAGAAAGAATTAGAATGACAGTAGAAAGACAAAAACAAACAAGACAGACAAACAGAGGGAAAGACAGACAGGAATAAAGACAGAAGACAAGAAAGACAAAGACAAGAAAAAGAAAAACAGAAAGACAGCAAAACAGAATGAGAGACAGGAAGAAAGAAAAACAGAAAGACAGATGGATAAAAAGACAAACCTAGCATAAGACAGACAGGAATAAAGACAGAGAGAGATAAACAAATAAAGAAAAACAGAAAAAAATAGAGCCACGCAGACAAAAATAAAATAAAAAAGCAACAGAAAAAAAATAAAGACAGAAAGAAAGAGAGTGAAAGAAAGAGAGTGAGAGAAAAACAGCGACAGAGAGATAAAGAAAGACAGAAACAGAAAAAGAAATGAAGAACAACAGAAAAGCAAAGACAGTTGGAAAAAGAATACACACTGCAGCTAAATTCAGTTGTCACTTCTCTTCGGAGAGCTGAATCCTGTTCTGTTCAGACTGACTTTAGTTACTTACAGGAGTGACAACTGGAGCGACTCATTCCTGTTGATTTAAATACAGCTGTTACTCTCAAAGCTGCAAGTTTTGTTTATGCACAAAAACACTAGTACAATGTCACACATTTACCAGCATTTACTAGAGCTAAGATGATGTTCATAACCATACACTGTACATACAGCAGTCTGCAGCTAAAGTAAAGCATCTAAAAAAAGACAGGGTATAGCTCTGGGTTATATGTCGCATAGGCCTCTATCCTGCCATGAAGTGCCCCCACGGCCACATACACACTCACTTCCTCTCATTTACTCAGAGACGTGCACACAAGCGAGGCTACCCTGCCTTTAAAAGGCCGTGCCAGTGTGCATTAGTCACAGAGCAGAGCTGCTCTCTCTCTGTGCAGGAATGCAGCAAGAAAGCCAGGTGCCATTAACATATATTACTGTTGTCTCTCACACTTTAAAAATGATCACAGATAAACACATTAGCACAGAGAGCTGTAAGCTGCTTTATTAAGGACAAACGGGGTATCTGGCTGGCATTAAAAGGGTCAAGGGATGAGGGGTGGCAGGATATTTGGGGACAGAGTTATAGTAAGACTAGAAGATAAAGCGGATACACTGAGGTTAATATGAGCAGCACTTTGGTGGGTCTAGGCTTTACTTTGACGGTGCACTATGTTAATGAGAGAAACATGGAATCCATTTAAAATAAAAATGCAAAAAAAGTTGAGGAAAATTAATGAATGAATAAATAATTTAAATATGTAAAAGAATACATACATATATACATACATACATACATACATAAATGAATTAGTAATTAAATAAATTAGGGATGCACCAATGTGAAAATTTTGGCCGATACTGATAATGCTTTATATATTTGAAAGCTGATAATCGAAATATTGGCCGATAAATCTAAATCTACATAATTTTTGAGAGCCTGATTACAAAAACAGAAGTCTCACCATTAAAAGCCATGTCCTAATGCAAAAGTCATTGGACAACATTACTTGCGTATAAAGAATTAAAATGCATGTGCCATGGATAAATAAAATGGAATAGCCTTCGCACAGACAACAATGAAATGATTTTAATTAAACCCAGCCACTCATCTGTAAGGGCAGGTAAATGTGTTCAACATTCTGCAACAAATATTTTCCAGATTTTCTAGACTATTTCAAGTCATAAAGTGAGCAGGATATATTAGAATGTAGCGCATGGCTTCGGCAGGCACGTATCATGATACTCCCTAGCTCTACAGCGCCCCACAAATTTCCAATGTAAATCTGTGGTGAAAAATGGAACTGCAGCGCACTCTCATAGAGAGCCATTGGGGCCGATTTCAGACTGCCCTGCATATTTTTACGTTACCTTATGTAAACCACACCAAGACGATATCAGTCCGCTTGAGATATGTGTCTGCATCAGGTCAGTATCTACTTGGCCTGTCTGTTTTTCCTATGTAGAGTAGCGTAAAAAAATTAATAAAGGTATAAATCCTTTAGTTTAAACATGCTCATGTGAATAGCCTTTATATACAGTAGTTCTGTTTTATGTTTGCTCTGAGAATAGACATGACTTTGTTTTTCCTCACTGGAATTCCTAACTTGTAATATTCTAAAACAACATTGAGGCAATAAATACTACATTAAGGCATTTCTAAGATGGCATTCTATACGTTTGTCATGCGTACTAAAGACTGTCAATCACCATTAGAGCGCCACCCTCAGGCTGGATAATGCAAGGACACTAGAACTCTGCCAAAAGTGTGTCTGTGTTGAGCAATTAGAATGGAAAGCTTACAAAATGTTTATAATAAATTAGCGTTAAGACCCAGGAGCCGCTACTAATTAAACCATATTGCTGATGAAAATGATACGAAAAAATAAAAGAGCCACTTATTATTGATGATGCATCAATGATTTTGAAAAAGAAACATTGCTGTTTGAGCTGCGTGAAGAGCTGAATGAACACTGGAAAACTAAAGTGCTTGTTAGCAGGCTAATTAACTCAACCAAACACATCCTATAAGAGATTTATCATCTTTTTATACAACATAAACATAATATTACAACTTATATCTGTACAAAATGATGCAAGCAGCACACTGTGTGTATATTTATTTATATATATATATATATATATATATATATATATATACACACATACATACATACACACACAGTGTATATATAGTATATATATCAGATTCAGATTCTACATTACATAAAATATTACAAATTAATCCTTGTTGGCATGGAGGCAAGGGCAAGTTCTGGTGATTGTAAACAACAAATCTGATTTGCCTCAGGGGACTTTATCATTAATGAAGTGTTATTAAGTTACAGATCCTGTAAGCCAGAGCAGTGTAAGGGAGGCGGCCCGATGGATCAGATATGTGCGGGTGCCAGAGAAACACAGAGTCGTTAACAGAGTGACGTGGAAGTAGCTCGTCTGAAGTAGGTCAGCGGAGTGGCCGTTTAGCACACTAACAGTCTACATTACAGTCCAAACACGTACAAGAGAGAAGATTAGACCTTTGCTCTTTACTCAAGCTTTCTGTCCTTTTTCCTTAAATACAATACCAAAATTAAGACGTTTCAAGGTCCAGTAACGAAGCTCTTGTTATTAAACCATGAGTAAATGACACATTTCTGATAGCACCAGATCTGTTCATAGCGCCCACATTTAGACATTATTATGTGTATCACTGAGTGCATGTGTATGAAATGAGGCCAAGGGCACAGTGTGATCTAATGCTCATGTAAATGTTTGTGGAGTTGCTAGGCTGAGTGTTGCAGGTCTTATCAGGCAGAGTTACATCTAGTTAATTTGACACAGGGAAATCCTAACTGTCAACATCCTATGAAGACAAACAGAAAGCCCATTATGACCTTTTTTTTTTTTTAACTTACTTGTATGTGCACAAATGGCTCCATCCAGTGGGCATGTTGTCTATTCAATAAACACAGTAGTTACTAAATACACAAACACACAACATGGGTCCTGACCTTTCTTTGCAGTCTCCATCTCCTCTTCAGTCCAGCGGGAGCTTTCATTCATCTCCAGGTTTGCTAAGATACAAATAAGAAGAATGTCACAATGTGGAATAATACCAAGGTCTATATAAAGCAAATCAGCAACCATCTTGGTGACAACCCGAGCAGCTATTTTCTGTTTTATACTTTCTAAGTGCAGCTACTGTCTAATTTTATGGGTAGAGATTAAAAACTACAAAACTATATATTTTTAGGAAGCTTTGTGACATTTAGGGGACAGATGGTTTCTATACAACCATCTAAGAATTTGTACAGCATGTCATTATTAGAATTATTATGGTTCTGTTAATATTGCTGTTTAAATGTCCTCACATTTTGAGGAAAATAGAAAAGTGAAGTTATAAAACTAAAATGGGACCATATTATTATAATAAAAGGTAGGACATGGTTAATTTGCAGATCAAAACAAAGAACTCAGAGACCCACTGAAAAAGTCAAAGGTATGTAAGAGTGTGTGCTAACCTAGCTCACTGCTAAGAGGTGAAGTGTTCTCTTCCTGCTCGTTGGTCATAGAGCGAGTGACTCGTCCTTTCCGGTGTCCGCGGCTGTTTGCGGTTCGACGGCCTTTAACGGCTACAGGAGGCTCTTTCTCCTCCCCGTCCTCACCAGAGGTGTCATCTCTACAAGAACAGGAAAAAAAAAAAAAAAAAAAAAACATTCCTTATCAAAGTCAGTTTGCTGATTCAGTAATCACACTGTACATTTTATAATCTGCTTATTTATTTCCTGCCCACATTTAAAAAATATATAATATATAACAAATAAAAATAAATTAATATATATACACAGGGCTCAACATTAAGCCTTGTTATGTGCTCGATCATTCACTTGTCCAAGTAAAAAAGAAAAGAAAAAAGATTTTTTTTTTTTTGCTATGTGGTATAAACGTAATTTATTCTGAAGGAATATTCTTATCAGTGTTCTATCAGCTGTTACTTAAATTAGCATATTTGTGATATTTGCCCACTTACATTGATTTCCAAGGCATTTTTTAACTTTATAAAGAGCAATATTTCCTAACCTTATTAAAGTCCATGTAAAGAGAATTGTTTCTAAACACATTATAAATCTTTGTATTGTATTGCTGAAACACATTACAAAGACTGTGAACTATGTAGTACTGAATTGTGGAGTTAAGCCCTATTCAGACAGTAATTGTTTCTCATGTGGACGTTTGTAAAAATAAATTTGCATCGCACCTCAGTGATAAAACGTATGCATTCGGATGGCGATTTATTCACGGTGGAAGAGCAAGTATTGCCAGAGCGTGTGTGTGCTGCTCACACGGTCGGAATAATGAGAATATATTCTTATTTAATGTAGTAATAATATTATCCTATTTGATTATTTAAATCTCCTGTTTAAAAATAGGAAGACAGACGCACTATATGCAGCCTCTTATTTACAGTACATGAGGTAGGCTAAATGAAGCTGCTTAGTTTATATTTTTTATGTAATTTTATATAATAGGCTACATATATTAAAATGGTGAGCGAATACTGCTTATTTTTTCAAGATTTTGATAACATTTTATTTACTTGCCGTTTTTTTTTTTTTTAAATCATTCAAATCTGGCTGGGTGGTTAATTTAATTGCTGTTTTAATTAGGCTACTTGAGTCGGAGCAGACAGCTTTACGGGCAGCGCTCCGACATAGTGCAACTATACCTCCGGCGACCGATTCCCAGTTCCTTTGCCAATCCCATTCCTCTCTCTCTCTACCTTGTGCTTTACTGTCTGATCTCTACACATTCCTATCAATAAAGCCATATATGCATATAAGCCAAACACATATGCACACACTATGCAAATTTTGGCTCACTAGCAAGTGCATCTCACCTTCCGTGTCAGGAAGTGGCTGTGGGATGAGCAGACCCTCATTTATCTTACATGCACATTATCCATCTTGCAGATACTAAATATAGGAGCAGCAGCTGTGTCCGCAGGTTGAGAATCATGGGGGAAAAGTCAGAGAAATGCAGAGACGCTGCTTAATGTACTCCTTTAATGTATAGCTGGCGTGCTGGGGCACATACTGAGGGCTGTGTATTCGGGCTAGTGCTAATGTGCTCTAATCACATCCTACAGTACTGCTGACTTCACAGGTTTAGTTTAGAATAATACACTGTTACATGTACTTCCCTGGAGTATTTTAATATAGTGTGCACCTGTGAGTGAACTAGCATTAAGAAACTAACAGCTTACAAATTTAGGCTGAAATGTTACAGAACCTGCATCTGTACATAGCCATTGTTCTGTGGAAACTAGAATGCCGTGTTTGAAATAGGGATACCAAAAGTACCAGTCTATTACATCGTTACTATTAATAAAACAACCATGAATATTGAAAAAGACCAGGACAAGAAGCTTTGACAAGAAAAATTAAACCCACTCACTGGTCTTTTTTTTATTTTATTTATTACTCTAATACTTAATTTAAATGGATTTTAATACATATATTTTTTATATACAATATATTTAACTTTTGTTCTTCATTGCTGACAGTTTACTTAAATAATTACTTAAAAATCTTGAAGCAACATTTACTTGAAATTAAATTAAATTAGGAAGATTTAAAAGTGGTACTGAAATTGAATCAAAAACATTTCACTGGTATTGACTTCTGAATTTTGGTATCAAGACCACAGTTCTAACCTAGAGTCTGTAACACACAAACTCCTCAAAAAAAAGCTCTGAATCAGAGGACTTTAGCACCGGCGTTGAGTGGCAAGTCAGCAGAATGCTTTTTCCACCTGCCGGTTATATAACTGTGCCTTCTCTGTTTAAGCTGAATCACAGTGAAAAACAAGCTGTAAGGCCACAGGTTTCAAAGGATTTGAATAGAGAAATCACAAGGAAAAAAAAAAAAAAAGCTGACGAACTGATGTGAGATGAGAAGAAAAAAAGCGATTAAAAGAGAGAAAGACACTCACTTCATGCCATCCTCTTTTTCATCTCCCTCTGCTTTTTCCTCCTCACGCTCTGCCTCCTTCTCTTTCTCTTTTTCTTCTTTCTCCTCCTGGTTGTTGCGGTTCACCTGTTGCTGTGCCTGTTGGTTATTCTGTTAGCACAGCCAATCAAAACAGAGCAAATTAAAAAAAAAAAAAAAAAAAAAAAAAAAAAAAAAAATCAATCTCCCTTTTGCAGTCATAAATAACATACCATCCTGATTAAATAGAAAATGTCCATTCAAGCTCAACTATCTATCATGCCCAAAAAGCTGTCTAGAACAAGGACGTTCTTTATTGGGGGAAAAAAAAAAAAAAAAAAACCATTGGAAGAAGTGGTGCTCCTATCACCCAGGTCTCACTTCTATGCATCAGTTTTTTCCTTCACATAAGAATTCCATTTTTTTATGGAGGCAACATAAACCATCTATTTTTGTCAGGAAAGAGAGAGTATGCTCCACTACGGCTTGTACGAAAGGAAAAAATGGATGACAGAAGGATGAAGGGGGAGGGGACAGAGATAGAATCTGAGGGGACCGAGGACAGAGATCAATGAGTGAAAGAGTGCAGGAATCTCAATGTCTCCGTGCTCTGTTCTTGCCTCATGGATTTTCAGCTTGACAAACAGCACCTCAAATAACCTTAAGCACACACAAACACAGGTAGCTGCAAATAGACATGAATGTAATGTTTTTTCCCCACATGATTTTGTTTTAAAATGTATGTTTTTTAGGGCTGGGATAATAAATCGAAGCATCGTGATTCGTGGATCAATTTTGAGATTTTCCAAATGTATAGCCATTCTCTCTTGAATTGATTCTGAGGTTAGTTTTTACCAGCAGATGGTTTTCTAAGCTAGTTTTTAACCACATGCTCAAATGCTCACGAAGAGGAGCGCTCGTGCATTCGGCTATGTACTATGTACACCTCAGAATGCTTTTATGATGCAAGATTAATGTGAACAGCCCACTGCAAACACCACTGTAATTCGCTCCAACCTTTTCAAACTTTATGAATGATTATTTCATAGAAGGTTTAAGTGGTATATGTAAGGAATTTGAAGCAAGCAGAGTACAGCCGTTTCTAAAGCACGCAGTGCCATCTGCTCTGCTGTTAAAAACTATGCTCAGAATCTATTTGAAAGAGAATCATGACACATCTGGAAAATCTCAGAATCAATTCAGAATTTCTCGATTTCTCAATTTGCGATGCATCGATTTATTGTCCCAGCCCTAACGTTTTTGCATAAGGGAATTTGTGTTTTTCTCCAGATTTTGACCATTTCATTACTTGATTTCACTGGTCCTGTGGTGTGACAAATTCTTTTTTTACAAAAAAATATATTCCATGTAGTCTCTCAATTAAATAAATCATGAAAAAAAAGCATGCACAATAATAACAATTCGAGAAACAGTTTCAAGCAGTTTTAGATGGGAGTTTAGCTTGTCACACCACAGGACATTTCAAGTAGAGATGCACCGATATATCGGCCAATAATAAAAGCAAATTTTCACACTATCGGCCAATAGTTTAAAAACAGCCGATAGTCAGGGTCGATATATCCTGTCAACCAAAAGAGGGCAGGAAAATGCACTGAATTTGTGCTTTGGGTATAGAAAATGCCAAGAAACCAGTTTGATGTTCAATATTAATAGTAATTATATGAATTAATAACATTCAGAAAGTTAAGAAATATTAATTTAATCTTTAGAATTTAGTTAATGTGTTAATATTAATTTGGGTAATTCCAGCTTTCTACTTGAAAAGTGCAAGAGGACACCCCTTGATGTGGGACTTTTAATTTGAACACCTTCGCAGAAGTCTACAGTTGATTTTGCAAAGATGTTAGTATTTGACGTCATGCAAAATGGCAGCGCTTTAAGCACATTAATGTTTCAAAGTTGTAACATTACACAATAATAAACCTTTTTGCAATGTATAAAATAATGATCTTTTCTGTTGATAATCAACCTCAAAACAAATGTTTATAACTGATACAACTGATAACTCCAAGAGATTGCCTGTATAAAAATGGATTTTGTTTTGCATTCCATTTTACAGGACTCAATAATTACTAGCTTATGTTTATGTAATATTATATTAATATTATATATTATTTATCTTAAATACATTAATATAAAAGTTTAAATATATTAATTTGTAGATTTTATAATTATTAATAATATAGTAACAATTTCTTTAAAAAATATACTGACACTAAACTTCTTGTTGATAAGAAGTTGATACATTTCCACATTTCACATGATGTGTATAGTCACACTTCAGTATATTTTTCACATTTTACTTATCTAAACTCATTTTGAGCAATTTAAGAAAAAACTGAATGGGCTTTTTCAGTACAATTAGATGTCACGTCTGCTGCCCACATCCCTCATTACAGTGCTACATGCACAAACACTCAGTTATTCATGCACAGTTAAACATACATATACAGATGCACTCAGCCATACTGTAACTTGCTTTCTGTTTCCCCGTCTCCTTTTTGTTTATGCTCTCTCTCACCCATCAGGCTCATCTCGCTGTATCCCTCGCTTTCTGTGTTTGTGGCACTGTCTGAGAGCGTTTTAATGCGAGCCCATTAAGATCAGGAGATATTTAATGACCTGAGCAGAACCACTACGGCAGCAGAAGACCAGTAAAACAAATGTGTTTGGGCTGTGGGCTCATTATTCTATCAGATTTTATTGAGCCTGCTATTATTGCAGGCAACACACACACACAGAGCTCTCTTTCTAACAATTTCATCTACTGCTCTCTCTCTTTAAACCAAAACACAAACATTCATACATTAACGACGCAACAGTGCCGTGACTCTCTATGTGCGTGATCTCTCTCACACACGCGTACAGAAATAATGAGTGTGTTTTAGATCAGGAAAAAAATCACGGCAGACTCCAACAGGACACAGAGCTGGATAATTACTTCATATGGTTTGAGCTCACTTTGAGGTGTGCGCCTGTGATCCTCATTAGAGTCATGCCGCTTTATTTTTAATAACGTACACTCATTAAAAAGACACCAAATTCACACCACCACTTTAAACACTATAATCATGAGGCAAATGCGAAGTGGACAGAACCACAAGCAAATAAACAATGTTTATATTATTTAATGTAGCATAATGGCCTAGACAACATCCTTGAGGTTTTCAGTGTTTATTCTGCGTTCTATTAAATTTGGAAAGTTGTAATTCCAGCTTTCTACTTGAAAAGTGCAAGAGGACACCCCTTGATGTGGGACTTTTAATTTGAACACCTTCGCAGAAGTCTACAATTGATTTTGCAAAGATGTTAGTATTTGACGTCATGCAAAATGGCAGCGCTTTAAGCACATTCATGTTTCAAAGTTGTAACATTACACAATAATAAACCTTTTTGCAATGTATAAAATAATCTTTTCTGTTGATAATCAACCTCAAAACAAATGCTAGCATTGGTGTTTTGCTTCTTTATACAACTTTGAATGAAACAGCATTAAACTGTCAAAGGGCAGGATGGGAGATGTAGTCTCAGGCTCACCTGGCTCCTGCCTCGGCGACGATAGTTCCTGCGAACAATGTTCTTGTAGTTCTCATTCTTCTTAGTCAAATAGTAGAACAGGACACACTCAGCCACAGTCTGTGGGCAAACACACACAACACTTCAAACCTTACTCGCTCTGCTCATACTCTCTGATCATATTCATGCAGTGCAGACAGCCTGCAGTGCAAACAGTGAGATGAAGAGGATGGTATTAATAAAGACGCAGGTGTACCTTTCTCTCCAGAAAGGAGGCTATCAGGCCAAAGTTTTTTGGGTGCTGGATAAACCTGCAGTGAGGGAGAGGAAGAGCTGTGATACAGAGCAAACACAACCTTCAAATGCTGTATTTAACCATTTAATTATTTCAATGACTTTCGTGAAAGTGATTTATTTAGAGTGACATGACACAAGGTTGATTTGCCTGGTAAGGTTCCTCATTTACTCAGTAAAAGTCATGCTTAAGAAACAGACTAGACAATATCTCTCTCTCACTTCCTTCTGCTACTGACCTCTGCATATTTGGTGCAGATTGGTAGTGATGCACTGACGTGATTTTTTTTTTTACAAAAACAAAACCTTTAGACTTTAGATTAGGTACACATATTCACCATTATATTGTTGCGTGTCAGCTGTGATAAACAGACATCCACTTTTGCATTGTATGTGTAACAGTGGACAGATTAGAGACACACTGACAACAATTAGAGAATGCGGTGTTTAGCATCATTGACAGTGCACTCGCCTCGCCTGCCAGCAGCGAACGGGCTGGGGTTCGAGACTTGGAGCAGGGTAGTTAGGACTGGAGGGTGAGTTTTAGAGGCGGAGCAATGAAGAGAGGGGTGGGTTTGTTTGGGTTGATTTCAAATATCAACAATGTCCAACAGCGTTTTTTGAAAAATGGCTTACCGCACCTTTAACTGGTTGCTTATTAGCACGTATTTTACTAGCATATTGGCTAGGGGTGTAATCGTACATGTATTCGTCCCAAACAGTACAGTACGGACATAACAGTTCGGTTCATGCAGTTAAGATGACGAATACAGTCAGTCACAGGTGATCTACACTCCAATCCAGAAGGGGCGCACAGGGTAATGGAACACTGTTTGCTAACCGCCACAACAGGAAAAAGCACAGAAGAAAAACAACATATCTAGATATCTAGATGTGTGTGTAATCTCTCAACCAGTGTTTCAACTGCGGAAAAAAGACATCAATAAAACAGCTTGAGAATAATATCTCACTTAGCATTACATTTACCAAAGGCAAGTCATTTAGTGTCCACAGCATGTTAGTTCACTAGAGAAATCAACTCTAGGGCATTTCAATAAATATATGCACTACATTAGCTAGCTTATACAGTCAAACCAAAAATTATTCAGACATTTTTGATATTTTTGATAGAATTTAACTAGTGGGTGCAGGACACTATAGTTCATTTATGTAAGTGAGGATAGCAAAAAGTAAACTGTGACATATTATACCCAAAAAATCTTCATACAGTGGACTACCAGTAAATTATTCAGGCACTTTGACCTGACCATGTTTTGCTTAAGTGTTATATGACATAATTAAGATTTTTTTTTTTGGCACAGTTTAACTCTCAGATCTTGTCATATTTTATTATCATTTTTAAAACTATCGTGAATAAACTGTATTAATGAATGAAATGTTCAAGGTGTCTGAATAAATTTTGGTTTGACTGTATATTCATTATATTTACTTTACCTGTTAGTAATATCTTATTTATTATTAATTATTTAATATATGTTTAAAACAATTTGCCATGAAAACAAGTTCTGACAGTAACTGTGTAAATGAATATATTTCAAAAATGAATTGGAGTAGAAAAATAACTTTACAATTAGATTTAGAAGTTAATGCAAAACCTGCCTTATGTGCAATTTACATGTTTGTTTGTTTTTTTAAATTTGAGTGTTGATTATTATATCTAAAAGTAAACAGCAACTGAATTGAATAGTTTGAGCTCTGTTGTTAATTGTAACCTTTAATATTATAGTAATGTGTAAGTAAGGGCTCCCTGTATATAGTTTACAGCATTAGCTGAGATAGATTTTTTTATCCTTAAGAAAATGTTAATTATAATTGAATTTATTTAAAGAGAGACACAATTTCTTAGATAAACCACTGTTTAATAAAAAAATAAGCAATTTTATGTTTAGTTTCCTCCCCCCTGCTGTACCGAACCCGTACCGAACCGTGACTTCAATACCGAGGTAAGTACCGAACCGTAACATTTGTGTACGTTACACCCCTAATATTGGCTGTTTATTGTTACTTATAAAGTCCATATTAATGCCTTATTTTGTATGACCACATTCTAGATCCCTTATAGTGCTTTTACAGCACTTCTTTGTCCTTTTTAAGGACAGATCATGGTCACTCTGAAACTCTATTGCATGTTTATTTCAGTTGCATGATATATTCAGGAGGCCTGTAAAAGACTGGAGACACGTATGATCAAGTAGTCGTGCTTACTTTAGCATCAGCACAGAGCTTTAGATTTCAGTTGTTCACTTTTCACCTAGTGCTGCACAACTAACAAACATGACCACATGCACAAAAACTGCTGAGATCTTGAAAGCCAGGGGAGAGATGCTAAACCACATGCTGATACATTTTAGTACAGATTTCGTAACTCCACATTCCTTCATGCAAAATCAACATGCACATGAGTGCAGAACATACTTCTCACGAAAAGTGTCCTTCTCCTGTTCGCTCCACATGTTCATGACCTGTCTATCTTTGTAGACCTTCATGGGATCGTCCATCAGCCCGTTCATGTTGATAAACTTTATCCTCTGCTGTTCGGCATCAAACAACATGGGAGGAATAACGGCTAACTGACGCATCTGCTTCTCTGAGTTCTGCAGAAGGAGAAAGAAAGGCAAACAAAAATAAATATGTAAAAGAACCGAGAAACAGACATTTTAAAAGAATAGTCAGAAACATTCTGCAAAAATGAGTGGACACTGAATCTGTGTCTGAGTTTAGGAAGTGCATCAGCCACAAAACCCTCCTGGTTGTGCAAGAGACCTTGAGTTGTAAAGTCACTTTGATATTTGTGCACTTTCCAGACAGGCACACAAACATTTGATTTCCAAGAGTATGCTTATCTGTTGTGTGCCAACAGCATTTCCTATAGAATCGTTTTTGCAGCGCCTGAGTGTATACAATACTGTTTAGGAAACATACATACACTACCGTTCAAAAGTTTGTTTTCGTTCAAAAGTTTATGTTTTTGAAAGAAGTCTCTTATGCTCACCAAGGCTGATGATTCCTGAAAGTTCAAAAGAACAGCATTTATTTGAAATAGAAATCTTTTGTAACATTGTAATTAAATGCGTCTTTGGTAAATAAATTTTTTTTTTTTTTTTTTAATTACTGATTATAAACTTTTGAATGGTATAAGATTTGATATATTGATTATTATTTAAATTTTTTTTTTCATTGAAAAACTGCATTAAAAAAAATCATTCAATACAGAGTGTTTTATCTCATCAAATTCAGACTGCACGCTATCAAGTATGGTAAAATATATTCTACAGCTGTGGTGCTGTAGATTTGACACTGTAAAGCAGTGCAGGAAATAATAAAAACTGTTTTATTAAAGTTGCACTCCTACCTCTTGCTCTGAAATGCCATCGATGATCTCAGAAACCTCATGTTCGCTGCGGGCCGCAGAGGCCAGACCTCCACCTCGCTGAGCCACTCTACTGTAGAGAAAATACAGCCGTTAACACATTTCTATCAGCATGAGCTTATGAAAACACACATGACCAGGCAAAAATCTCCAAAGCTCAAGATGGCATATGACCACTCACTTCTGCATGCGCTCCTGCATCTCTCTCTGTTTACGGATCTCAGGAAACTGCTTTTCATAATACTCCCGCACTTTGCTCTCTTTGGCTCTGCGGCGTGGGTTATTCTCAATGCGCTCGACTTTCTTCTCCCAGGCCTCCATTAGCTGGTCGTAGCGCTGACAGAACTTCTGTTCCTGAGCACACAAGTCAGAATGTAAAGGATGAAAATCAAAGTCCAGCTAGTCTATACTGCAGTGGAGTCATCAAGAGAGGAAACATTAAAATGAAATAACATTTCCAATGTAGTTTTAGCCACCCCATCCTTCAGTAACTTCAATGACATGATCACTTCAACCACCTTTATGTGTAGCTATGTTGGTTGCCCTGGTAATGAATAAACAAATATGCCTAATATTCAGCTATAGGGAGCTCCAACAATGCCATCCTACTGTGTGTTTGTGTGTGTGTTTGAGTGCTATCTCTTACCCACTGCTTCCGAGCATGATTTCTTCTTTTAAAATACAGAATGAGCTTTTTCCTCATTGCCTGATTTCTGTAAAAGGGGAAAAATAAAACATTAAAACATAACAAAAACTGCCATTTCTAAACTTCAACAGTAATGCGTGTCATCAATATTATATACCGACCCGAAACATTTACATGTAATGCCTATCTGTTTATTTGTGTGTTTGAGAAAGAGTGCAGGTCAGATTAGTAATCAGCCTTAATTCTCTCACTTCATACCGATTAATTCCTGGTCGCCAACCTCTCACACGGCAAAGGTCACGATCATTAATCTACTCTCATCCAGCATTAATGAGTCCTACATGAGGGTGTGTGTGTGTGTCTGGTTTCAGATGTCTCTCAGACTGGCATCATGTGCATTTGACATGTACTACTGGTGCACTTAGATCTCTTTAAATTGTTGTTTAATGCATGTACTTGTGCGAGTGAGATTAATTGTGTAGGTGCAGTGGTGGCACTGCATTACACAGCAGATGGCTGGAGGATTAGCTGCTGTACGTGACACACTGGAAACTAGAAACTAGGGCTGCACGATATGTCAAAATTATTTTTTTTTTTAAAAATCACAAATGTACATATCACGATATGCGTATCACTACGGCTTGCAGTAACTGCATGATTTTAATACTCCAAAAGATTTAAAAAGACCAAGTTTAAGGTAGATGTAGACAGCAGAGAGAAGACTGGACACATGACTGCTATATACATGTGACATGGTTAATATTAATACGTGTGATATGGTTAATGCAATGAGTGAAATACTCATGCGCACAGAAAGCTGCCTCTCGGACAACACATGATCCCGAATTCAGTTCTCTTCCGCAGCTTATATGGACAAATACACACAAATTTATGTCAAAGTGCCCGTTTTGGTGAGTATTCAGATAAACACAGTCAGTTATGTCTTAAATGGGCTGAACAGTTATAATTTTTTTTTTTAAAAAGCGTGTGTGTAACAATATATTGGATCCGAGCTTTTAAAGTGACAGCGCCTAATAAACCTGCTTCCAACTGTGTGCTTAATGTCAATCAAACAACAAAAGACAAAGAGAAAATCACTTACTGCTCTTGACAGAATAACTTTTGTAGCTTTAATAAGAATCAGTGTATATTTAGATATTTAAGACTAAGCAGTTTTATATTTTTAAATTTCATTATTCAATTTATGTTGTTAAATAAATGTAATGTAGCCCTACTCAAAACCCTAAACCCCCTGGTTTACACTGACCTTAAAATGACACTTTTTTTGTAATGCTACAGTAAAACACTGTTTCTCACTATTGCTGCCCAAGCTGATAAAGGACGCCTGAGAACAAAACCTTCAACTGTGTGTGACCAAAAAACAACTGAAATATGCATTCTCTCTCTATCTGAATATTATAAGGCCCAATAAGCCAAAATATTTCAGAAGGATCAAAGAAAGACTGGAAGTAGGGGATTTGTTAGCCACAATAAATAAGTGATTATGATTTTTTTTATATATATATATATATATATATATATATATATATATATATATATATATATATATATATACATATATATATATATATACACACACACACACACACACACACACACACACACACACACACATACACGCATACATACACACACACACACACACACACACACACACACACACACACACACACACAGGTGCATTTCAAATTAGAATATCATGAGTTTTTTTTTTTCTGTAATTTAATTCAAAAAGTAAAACTTAATTATATTCTAGATTTATTATACATAAAGTAAAACGTTTCCAGACTTTTTTGTTTTCATTTTGATGATTACAGCTTGCTGCTCATCAAAATCAAAAAATCAGTTATTAGAATATTTAATTTCAAGTTCTATTAAATTACCATTCTCAGGGTATAAATAAATACTGGGTTTAGGTCAGTAATCCCAACAGCAGTCATGGGGAAGTCTGCTGACTTGACAGTTGTCCAGAAGATGATCATCAAGACCCTCTACAATGAGGGTAAGCCACAGAGGGTCATTGCTGAAAGAACTGGCTGTTTGCAGAGTGCTGTGCTAAAGCATATTCAGGGAAAGTTGACTGGAAGGAAAAAGTGTGGTAGGAAAGGTGTACAAGTAAAAGGAATGACCGCAGGCTTGAGAAGATTGTCAGGCGAAGCGGATTTAAGAACTTAGGAGAACTTCAAAAAGAGTGGACTGAAGCTGGAGTCAGTGCATCAAGAGTCACCGCACACAGACGTCTTCAGGAAATGGGCTACAACTGTCACATTCCATGTACCAAGCCACTTCTGAACCAAAGACAACGTCAGAAGCGTCTTACCTGGGCTAAGGAGAAGGAGGAGTGGCACCTGCCCACATTGCCAAAGGTACCAGAAGCTGGTTCAAATGACCATGGTGTTACTGTGCTTGACTGGCCAGCAAACTCGCCTGACCTGAATTGTCAAGAGGAAGATGAGACACCAGACCCAACAATGCAGATGACCTGAAAGCCACTGTCAAAGCAACCTGGGCTTCCATTACACCTGAGCAGTGCCACAGGCTGATTGCCTCCATGCCACGCCGCACTGATGCAGTAATTCATGCAAAAGGAGGCCCAACCAAGTACTGAGTGCATAGAAATGAACACTTTTCAGAAGCCTGACATTTCTGTTTAAAATATCCTTTTTTATTGATCTTATGAAGTATTCTAATTTATTAAGATAGTGAATTGGTGGGTTTTTGTTAAATGTGAGACAAATTCATCACAATTAAAAGAACCAAACACTTACACGAGTTCCACAATTTGAGTTGAATTACTGAAATAAATGAACGACATTTTTCCACGACATTCTAATTTATTGAGATGCACCTGTGTATATGTATATATGTATACATATACACACACACACGCTATATTATATATATATATATATATATATATATATATATATATATATATATATATATATATATATATATATATATATATATATATATATATATATATATATATATATATACACACACACACACAAAATGAACTGCTGTGCGTTTTTATCCACATATAGCACGTTCTGAACCATACATCCGTTTTGTCAGAAAAGCCGGTATTGTCCACTGTTAAGGGATCATGAGTTCACGTTTTACAGCAGAAACCGACAAGTGCCCTTGTTGTTTGTGTACAGAAACCGATAAGTCCGTTTTAGCGAATCAGCATGCAGTATTCAGGTCAGGTGTCAAGGCTTCTAGTCACTTCAAAAACACACGCCAGCTGAGGGAAGTTTCGTCAAAGTGGACTAAAAGTCCTTGTACACCACACACATCTTACATGCTGAACCCTTGATTGTCTTTTTGCGTTTGTGCGCACACGCATGTGCGTGCATGCCTGTGTGTGTGTCTGTGTGTGCTGATCTGTTAGTGTGTGTTTGTGTGCACACGTGTGTTTGATTGGGTTTTAAATGCAATTACAAAGCAATTACTTGATTTTGTTTAACTGAAATGTGGAGTTATCTGCTTTTGCTAAGAAACTTTTAGTATATGTAAAAAACATACTTTCAATGAACTTTAATTTTGTAAGTTACCTGTATTTTTTGTAGTTATTATTAATCTAAACAACCCAACTGCAGTTTGATGGATTTTACTTGGAATGCACAAAAAAAAAGTTTTTTGAGAATTAATAAAAATTAATTTGCACATGAATATATATATAGATGATTTATCTTCTTTTTTTTTTCTTCTTCTTTTTTTTTTTTTGAGCTTCTCAGTGAAAAAACTGTTCAAAAACCACTTCTGTCCTGATTTATTTGAAGGGAGGGCCTATGGGTGGGTAAATGTGTGGGTTTTTTCAGATCTTTCAATCAAATGGACAAAAGCTCACAATTTACATATGAACGCAAACGGAGACGATGGAAAAACATACGAAAAGCATGTACCTTTTGTTTCTGCTCTGACAGCCGCAAGACTATTAAATTAGACTATTGTTAGAAATCAGGAATGGTGAGAGAACACTGAGCTGAGTATGTTTACGCATTAAGTCAGTAGGTGGAGAGTAGGTGGTCTTTTGTAGCTGTTCGAACACATTCGACCACATGAGCGTCTAGACTACGAAAGCAATCCGGTCAAATGCGTTTTCGACTACATCTGGAAGTGGTCAAAAGTGGACAAGCTCAAAAAGTTTTACACCTGTATTTATTCCACTTGTGATCCGATCAACCAAAACGCATCTTAATACCAGGTGTAAACAGGGTTTAAGGAACTACAATATTAGAATATTAATTGGGCTCTACGCCTGTGTCTCTACAATGCTAGTTTCATCCCTCAATCATTTTAACACTGCAGCAAATGAGATGGCATATGAGCATGTTTGTAATTGGCTAAGCTACTTATTTCTTTACCTCTCAGTGGACACAGTTGTTTGAGTTTTGAAGGAAAGAGAGAGAGAGAGAGACAGAGAGAGGCAAACTCACATCTTGATGTTCTCATGGTACTGTTTGGTATCAGACGGCTGGTTGTACAAAGGCTGTAAGGGAGACAGATAAAAGCAGTAGAGTTCAGTTTCACACACAAACACATCAAGGCAGCCCAGCTCTGGGAGAACTTCTCTTTTTCTACCGTCCCATTTTTCAGTCAAGCCCAGAAACACAAAGAAGACCGTCCTCTCCAACACCACATCTAAAACCTTCTGCTATCATCATCATCACACACTCATTTGAGATGTCAGGTGAAGAGTTTTTCTGGCAGTAGGTCTCTTCTCTGTCACAGAAGTCCAGAGCATTTGATGTAATGGTTGGCACCAGAAAGGCTGCTCTATCAAGGCATTGGTGGTCACTTCCTGTTTGGTTTCTAATGTAATGGATGCTGAGTGGCATCGTGCCAAATGCTTCTGCACGAGGTCAACAGCCATGTTGTAAACAAATAGGTAGCAGTATATGTGGTCACACAGAGACTTGCAGGCTGAAGGAGTTCATATTTCACACTCTGGAGTTCAAGTTACAGCAGCTGGTTTTCACCTCAAATGTGTAGGTCAAAAAAAAAAAAAAAAACTTTTTTGAATGAATTGGGAAATCAGGTCATTGGAAAAAAAAAAACTGCGATGAAAAAACATTATGAACATGGTCATCTTGACACAGAGCATGATGACAAACTGAAGACCCTGTCAAAGTCAACTCTGACATAACTGGCTAATGTGACACCTGACCCCATCTCTCTTTGAAAACTATACTGTGCAAGTGCTATAAACGAATATATTGGGATCAGCTGACACCTTAAGCTATTTTTAATAGAGAAGATTGATGGGAAAAAAAGAGGGACAATATGTGAAAAAAGGAAATAAGCAGAGAAATGTGGACTCACCAGCTCTACTCGAGGTCCAAGTCCCTCCAGGATCCGGTGAGCCTCCTCTGCCTTTTTCTGTTCAAAAAGCACACAAGGCGCACATGTCAGCAGCACATCACCACAGCAACACACCTTACACTCTCTCTAGCGCACACACAGAAACAAGCGAGTGTATAAGGGATGCACTATTAATAGAACTCTCAACAGAAGACACTCGCTGCCCTCTGCCATCTACCTCTCTCCCCTCTCTCTTTGTGAAAGAGAAAGAGAGAAAATGGGGGTGGCTGGGGAGGTAATCCAATTAGATGCAATAAAGAAAAAAGAATCTATTACATTCTGTGCCGTCCTGCTCAAATGCAGAAAGAGAAAGCAAGAGAGAAAGAGAAAACAAAAATGGAGACCTAATAGGGACATGGTGACAAAAGCAGCATATTGCTGGCAGTTTTGTGTGGCTTATGTGTCTCTTCCACACAAACATACAAAATTAAAGCCTTAAATTATCTAAACTACATTATCTTTCTCTCTTGCAAACAAAACTGAAAACTTTAAGAATAGTCACACATAGGTACTAATGCGCTGTCTAAAAATAATGGGGTGATTTTATTCCATTACTGAGATTGGATAAATTGGGCACTTTCTACTAGCCATTGATTCTTACTTAATTTTCCTAGTGTGTGCGATATATTCTTGTTTATGACCAGACTAAGAGCAGCTCACACTCTGAAATCACCTTTTTTCATTCAGAAGATCTGATCACCAGATGAAATTCTCATATTTTTAATTGTCAATCTAATAATTGCTCTTTCACTATACCAGGCACTTATTATAAAAACTAAACTGAGTCATTACTGTGATTATGAAGCCAACCATGAGCACATACAATTATGACCACCCACATTTACATAACATCTATTCAGAATACAGAAACTTCAGCTGCCCTGACATATGAACTATACATTTCATATGATAAGTAGGGCTACAAACAGCAGCTGATAACTAATTATTCTGTTATTTCTTCAATTTTTTTTTATGTTATGAAGGTTATGATTTAAATAGCAGATTTACGTTTTTAAATTATAATATTACTACGAACGATTAATAATACTTCATTAATTAAACCATAGCTACATATATTAATATAAAAACTGATTAAATTGAATTAATATTATAATTTCATTTATACAAATAATTACATTTATTTTCTTATGCAGGTACAGATTTAAATTATGATTTACTAATTAATAATAATACATCAAAATACTAACTAAATCAGTTAAATATAACTATTATAAAATATATAATTATATATTATTTAATTTATATAAATTATAATTAAAGTTACATAAAATAAATTACTTAATTTTTATATATTTTATCAAATGTATTGGTCAAAAGCAATGCTCAAAAAATAGGTTTTGCTTCATTTGTTTGACATATATGCATGCTCTATGAAATATTTGTAGCTTAATGAATACTAGTTTACGGTTAGAGCAAGCTTTTGATTGATTATCTGTTTTGTTGATTTGCCCAATGCAAATAGGTTAGACAATCGTAACAGAATTAAAGGTTAGATTTGTAGCCAAATCAGCTCTTATTTCCAAGAGAAAAGGATAAAAAACATGTTTCCCTGCTGGAATCTTGACTAACATTATAAGTGAACTTCAAAGGTAAATAACAAACAGGTACTGTAGAACATGGCACCTTTAATAAGACAATTTCCTCTCCCACAGTGAATCAGCGTGATACTGGCACTTTAACAAAACTAGCTTCTGTATTGTATCCCATGGATTTCAGAGAGCATCGAGTTCTTCCTGAAAGAGAGCAGGAAGGAGTGAGCGCTCTTTGGCAGTATTGCAGCATGAGAGACCTTAATGGATTAAGAGATGGAGGGTGTGATTAAAAGATCACAGCAGGACAGAAGCTAGAACCACCTGACAAAGGAAACCAAAGCACAGACCTGGACACACTTGAGGCTGATGGCAGATCAAATTATGGTGGAGATACCTTTCAGCAGGGTATACTGAAATTTAGTGCTAAAAATGACCTCCCAGAGACACTGAAAAAGATATCCAGTAATCCAACCACAGGATTTTTTTCTGGTTGGTTTGATGAAACCACCATCACACAAACAAATAAAATGTGCTACATGCACAGTGGACTGGACTCTCAGATGGTCCAAATACTGGATAACTGTCATCATGTTTTTTTGTGCCTTTATAAACATTGCGATTGTCACAGCCAAAACTCCATTCCTAACATATATACTGTATACTTGAATACAGTACTGACTTCAAGATTTGAATTCAAGTACTTTAAGTCAATTTCTCATAAAAAGACGCAAATAAATATTTCATATCATATATAAGACATTCATACTCCCTACTTCTGGTTTGAAACTCTGCTTTAATACTCTAGTCTCTCTCCACTAGAGGGACCACTAGCACCACAGACACATCAATGCTGCGTATGCAGGATACCGTGCCACTCTCCACAGCTGCATCCTAATTTACATACAATCCATAGTATATAATATGCAAGTGCACCCCAAATGATAGTGCCTCAAAATATTTCAAAGGTGCCAAGATGGAATGCTATACTAGACTTTTTCAATAATTTACTGTAGACAAGTAGAGGAAAGTAATAATGTCAAAATTAAGCTAGAAACTAATGCTTATAGTATGCAGTAGAGGGGCGTGTGTTGCATCAATACACAAATGTATAACAATGTGGTATATGCCAATTCTGGTGTACAGCAAAGGAATTGTAGTGCAGTGTGAGAATTAAGACGTAGCCAATGGTTCTGTTTGAGAGAGTCTTTAGAGCTACAGAAGTGGTGTGATTCAGCATAATGGACTGTGTGTCTGTGAGTCATATGGTGGTGGCGGGGCTGAGTTCACCGCCAATTGACTGCAGCACCTCATTACACATTTAACAGCTCGTTTCTCTCATTAAGATCTGTCACAGCTGTTTGACTTACCTGCGTATGTTGAAAGATTTTTTTTGAACACCAAAGTTCATTTGTTTAGTATGTGTGTACTTGTCTCATTTATATATTTATATACAGTGGGTACGGAAAGTATTCAGACCACCTTAAATTTTTCACTCTTTGTTATATTGCAGCCATTTGCTAAAATCACCTTCGGCCCAGTCTGAGGTCCTGAACACTCTGGAGAAGGTTTTCGTCCAGGATATCCCTGTACTTGGCCGCATTCATCTTTCCCTCGATTGCAACCAGTCGTCCTGTCCCTGCAGCTGAAAAACACCCCCACAGCATGATGCTGCCACCACCATGCTTCACTGTTGAGACTGTATTAGAGCAGTGCCTGGTTTTCTCCACACATACCGCTTAGAATTAAGGCCAAAAAGTTCTATCTTGGTCTCATCAGACCAGAGAATCTTATTCTCACCATCTTGGAGTCCTTCGGGTGTTTTTTAGCAAACTCCATGCGGGCTTTCATGTGTCTTGCACTGAGGAGAGGCTTCCGTCGGGCCACTCTGCTATAAAGCCCCGACTGGTAGAGGGCTGCAGTGATGGTTGACTTTCTACAACTTTCTCCCATCTCCCGACTGCATCTCTGGAGCTCAGCCACAGTGATCTTTGGGTTCTTCTTTACCTCTCTCACCAAGGCTCTTCTCCCCCGATAGCTCAGTTTGGCCGGACGGCCAGCTCTAGGAAGGGTTCTGGTCGTCCCAAATGTCTTCCATTTAAGGATTATGGAGGCCACTGTGCTCTTAGGTGCAGCAGAATTTTTTTTGTAACCTTGGCCAGATCTGTGCCTTGCCACAATTCTGTCTCTGAGCTCTTCAGGCAGTTCCTTTGACCTCATGATTCACATTTGCTCTGACATGCACTGTGAGCTGTAAGGTATTATATAGACAGGTGTGTGGCTTTCCTAATCAAGTCCAATCAGTATAATCAAACACAGCTAGACTCAAATGAAGGTATAGAACCATCTCAAGGATGATCAGAAGAAATGGACAGCACCTGAGTTAAATATATGAGTGTCACAGCAAAGGGTCTGAATACTTAGGACCATATGATATTTCAGTTTTTCTTTTTTAATAAATCTGCAAAAATGTCAACAATTCTATGTTTTTTTTGTCAATATGGGGTGCTGTGTGTACATTAATGAGGGAAAAAAATGAACTTAAATGATTTTAGCAAATGGCTGCAATATAAAGAGTGAAAAATTTAAGGGGGTCTGAATACTTTCCGCACCCACTGTATGTATGTGTGTGTGTGTGTGTGTGTGTGTGTGTGTGTGTGTGTGTGTGTATGTATGTACGTATGTACATACATTTTTCATGAGCTGAACTCAAAGATCTAAGACTTTTTCTATGTAAACAAAAGGCCCATTTCTCTCAAATATTGTTCAAAAACCTTTCTAAATCTGTATTAGGGAGCACTTCTCCTTTGCCGAGATAATCCATCCACCTCACAGGTGTGGCATATCAAGATGCCGATTAGACAGCATGATTATTGCACAGGTGTGCCTTAGGCTGGCCACAATAAAAGGCCACTCTAAAATGTGCAGTTTTATCACACAGCACAATGCCACAGATGTCGCAAGTTTTGAGGGAGCGCGCAATTGGCATGCTGACTGCAGGAATGTCCACCAGAGCTGTTGGCCGTGAATTGAATGTTCATTTCTCTACTATAAGCCATCTCCAAAGGCGTTTCAGAGAATTTGGCAGTACATCCAACCGGCCTCACAACCACACAGACCACGTGTAACCAACACCAGCCCAGGACCTCCACATCCAGCATCTTCACCTCCAAGATCATCTGAGACCAGCCACCCGGACAGCCAAATTCTAACCAAAGAATTTCTGCACAAACTGTCAGAAACCATCTCAGGGAAGCTCATCTGCATGCTCGTTGTCTTCATCGGGGTCTCGACCTGACTGCAGTTTGTCGTCGTAACCGACTTGAGTGGGCAAATGCTCACATTAGATGGCATCACGGATAAATCCCGGTTTTCACTGTACAGGGCAGATGGCAGACAGCGTGTATGGCGTCGTGTCGGTGAGCGGTCTGCTGGCGACGTTGTGGATCGAGTGGCCCATGGTCGCGGTGGGGTTATGGTATGGGCAGGCATAGGTTATAGACAACAAACACAGGTGCATTTTATTGATGGAATTTTGAATGCACAGAGATACAGTGACGAGATCCTGAGGCCCATTGTTGCCATTCATCCACGACCATCACCTCATGTTGCAGCATGATAATGCACGGCCCCATGTTGCAAGGATCTGTACACAATTCCTGGAAGCTAAAAAACATCCCAGTTCTTGCATGGCCAGTAAACTCACCAGACATGTCACCCATTGAGCATGTTTGGGATGCTCTGGATCGGCGTATACGACAGCGTGTTCCAGTTCCTGCCGATATCCAGCAACTTCACACAGCCATTGAAGAGGAGTGAACCAACATTCCACAGACCACAATCAACAACCTGATCAACTCTATGCGAAGGAGATGTGTTGCACTGTGTGAGGCAAATGGTGGTCACACCAGATACTGACTGGTTTTCGTCTGGGTCAGAGTCACCTAGCCATGGCTCTGAAACGGCAAGGCTTGTGGGTTACTCCAGGCAGCAGGGGAGTTCGAGGAGTAACAAACCACAAACCAGTAAAAAGTTATTGGACGTCCAAGTCTCAATGCACGAGGGCAACAAAGGCTTTTCCATCTGGTCTGAGCCAACATAAAGGTCTACTGTGGCACAAGTCACAAAATTTTAATGATTGTTATGGGAGGATTGTGTCACAACAACACAGTGCATTGCACTCTGCTGCGTAGCCACAAACCAATCAGGGTGTCTGTGATGACCCCTGTCCACTGTCAAAAGAGCCTACAATGGGCACGAGCACGTCAGAACTGCACCTTGTAGTAGTAGTGGAAGGTCGCCTGGATCAGATGAGTACCGTTTTCTTTTTCATCACATGGACAGCAGTGTATGTGTGCACCATTTACCTAGGGAAGTGATGGCACCAGGATAAATTGTGGGACGACAACAATCTGATGTAAGGAGTGTGATGCTCTGGGCAATGTACTGCTGGGAAAACCTGGGTCCGGCCATTCATGTGGACGTAAATTTGGCAACTTGGCGTGCTTTGCCAGCACGCAGAGGACCAGCACCATATTAGTCAGGTGGTCATAATGTTTTGGCTCATCAGTGTATACAAGATGCAGTGTGTGCAGCAAGTGTTTTTTTTTTTTTTTTTGTTCTCACCCTGTTTTCATCATAGATGATCTGGACAAGGCTGCGGTGTTTGGCTTCACTTGGTGGAGGTGAGATGGTGCGCTCTGGCTCCTGGGGTTTTGCAGCCTCTTCCTCCAGTTGTTGCTAAAAAAAAAAAAATACAGAGCATGAAAGACCTTCCTAACAACAACCCTGACTGCCATAAATCAACAGTGACAAAGATTACAAAATAAAATAACTAGAGATGCACTGATACTAAATATCTCTGCCGATACGATAGCTGATTATTCAGAATGATATCTGCTGATGCCGATACTGATAGTTTGATTTTTCTTGAGGAAATAACTCTCCCAAATAACGCTGCAAAATGTACAGGGAGCCATCTCATTTGGTACACTATAATATTAGAGGTTACAATTAAGAACAGAGGTATTATATTCAACTACTATTTATTTTCAGAATAAAAATTTACAGAATTTGAAAGATGAGACTTTGTTTCTTATCAGAAGTAACAAAGCACAAAGCACTGAGGAATTATCAGATGGGAGGGACGTTACAAATAATGTTCGGTGTAGGGCAAAAATCGTGGACCTAGCTTGTTCACTGGCTTGAACCGATTTATTGTCGCGTTAACTTGCCCTAAATTCATCACAAGATCCATTTTCTTCAAACACACTATGAGCTGCAGGTTGACACGTTTTTCCACACCCTTTTGACATCAGTGCATCTCTAAAAATAACTAAACTGAAACTCTTATTTATACTTATGAAAGAGGACAAATGTAACTTTTAAAATAAGCAGTCAGACACAACAAGGATCCAACATTATGTGAGCTAATTTAACGCTACATCCTCATCAGAAGAAATGGCAGAAAAGCTTTCTGATTGGCTGAATAACACTAACTCTTTAGCTAAGAGAGTCAGCGAGACAACTTAATAGTCAAAGATTAATGATCAACAAAAATTTCACAGCTTATACACAGATGCACACACACAGGCTGAGGTCCTGGCAGCAATGAAATCCTGAAATGGGCCTCCTTGCAAACATAAGCCCAAACTCATATGGATCAGCTCTAGCGCAGGATCAAGACGCTGTGTGTGCGCTGAGTTAAAGAAAATAAACGAGCCATCCCGTCGTGCTCACAGACAGACAAACACACGGTAATCTGATATTCTCACTTCTCTTTTCTCTCCATCACTCCCTTGCTTTACGTTAAAGTTTACCGCACCATTTAATTGCCCCAGATGTTTTAATGCTTGGAGGAAACCTGAGGGGAGAGGAGAGAGATGGACGGGATCCGTTACCTCACTGAAAAAAGATGCCAAATCTTTCAGAAGAAAACAGTATGGGGTTGAGGGGCAGATGAGGAGAGGTTCATTTTTCTTAGTAGCGTGACTGTACTTATACAACCACTCAGGCTCGAAGCCATTTCACTCCCTCTCCAATCCTCCATCACCCCCACAATGGACTAGCCCATGGAGAGCAGGTGGCTTCGATTTATTGAGAAGCCGTTTGGACACGGTCCAAAACCTCAAGTGAATGGGGGGGTTTGTTTTACAAGAAGACAGAATCTGCTTATATATTTTCTGTAATGGCCCTGATAAAAAAATGACTAGAAATATCAGAGAAAAAATTCTAATGCAACCTTTAAAGATTGCCTTATTATACATACATTTACTCTTGTGCAAATTAAAACAATAGTTGAATTTACTTGATGCAATTATTCTGCTGAAATAAGTTACCTAAAATTATACTGCTGCATTAATGTTTGAAGTAGACCACTGAGTAATGGCACTGCCAAGAGAGAGAAAGCGAGCTAGAGAGGGAGAGAAAAAGGAAGGAAGGAGACCGAGAGGAAACAGAGGAAGTGTGTTTGTAGCCGTGTGGCCTGCTGAGGCAATAACCACACAATCACAACTCCGCTCCGCACACACACACTCATCTACTACTGCTACTAGACTCAAAGTGTCCAGATTACATAACACTAACTGCACTGTGGATGAAAAGTATCTACTTATACTTATTACTCTGAAAGCTGTACTTAGAATGAAATCCTTGTTTTCTTCTAAATAAAAAGCTTTGCAATGCTTTCCTGATGCTTATTTTAGAAGGCCAACTTTTCCAGAAATAAGAAAAGTTGCATTCAAAAATGCATTTTAGGATCCTTTATGCAAATAAATGGACAGAATGTGCTTGGAGGGGACATTTATTTGAGGGTCCATAGAGTTGCTTGTCTAAACAGTTTCAAAATAGCCGGGTTAAAGCTTACCTGTTTTTTACGCAATTTGCAAATCTGCTGTTCCACCATGGTGATCTCCCGGTCCACACGGTCCATGTTCTGGATTAGCTCCTCTTTGGAGAGGCGGGTGGGAACCAGGTCCAGGTCGGCCTCCATGGGCACCGGGCTCACAGGAGAGATGGGCTCAATCTTTCCAATGGAACTGCTGCTGCTGTGCTCCTGCATAAAAACATCATTGTACTCATTCAGACCTTGTAGATGCTTTGTGCTGTTTGTCAAAGCTGTGGGTTTAAATGATTTTTCCTCTGATTAACAAGAACCAGAAAGACATTTAACCATTCTGGTTGGAATCACTACAATCCCATCTAGGATGATTAATGTTAACTATTAATATTAATTATCAAATAGACTCCTACATTTTCTAAAGAAAAATAATTTCCATGCAGGTGCTTAAGTGTTCAGAGGGGTTGTTGGCAAGCTTATATTTTTGTAGCAAAGGGTACATAAACATTCAACAGGTTAGGGGTTGGTAAGATGGTTTAATGTTTTTGAAAGAAGTCAGTTTGCTCACAAAGGTGTCATTTTAGCTTTCGATTTTAATATCATTTAAAATGTAATTTAATGTAATTTTCAGCAGCCATTAATCTAGTCTTCAGTGTCACATGATCCTTCAGAAATCACTAATATACTGATCTGGTATTGAACCAAAATCAGGATGCGACCCTAAAATGGACAGAATTCTCAAATATTCTACCTGTTTCGTCTTATCATAGGAGCTATGTTGCCCATCACAGTTCAATACAGGCATCAAAAACGCTGTCCCTTTTCCGCAGATCTTCTGTATTTTCTGTATTTCTCCTGTATTTTTTTTTTTGTATATTTAGGTCTTAAAAATGGCATTGTAAATGCTAAGCGAACCAGGACTAAATGTATCATTTTCTTTTTTGGTCTGGACCAAAAGAACCAAGAGAACCGAACTACAAGTGTGAACACACCCTAAAACAAGCTGCACCATTTGAGAACTCTCTCATATCCTTAGCACAAACAGGGTGGGACGAGTTACGTGTCAAGGTTTCATACATAGGTTTGGGGATTTGAACATACCCCAAACCTCAAGCATGAGCAATAGCAATAGTGATGCATGCCTTGGCAAGCACCATAAATTAATACAATTCAGCATTTCAAGTTTTTTATTTATTTATTTTTACATTTTTGGTTCTTGGAAATAAGATACAATGCACTCATTCTTCTCTAAAAATAAATGAGGTTACAACACAGAACCGCTTGGAGACTGTTTAGAAACTCTTATAATAAAATGGTGAATGTACACACAGCAGATCAGTGGTTGAGACTATTGGAAAATCAGCTAATTTAAAGTGTGGTAAAGAGCCTCTGGGTTCACCCTCTGACATGAAGAGAATGTTATATAAGAGGAGTGATCAGGGAGGGCGCCTGCTGTTCTCTCTCTCTCACCGCCCTTTAAAGATCACACAGGCAGAGCAGCCCTCAAGGCAAATGCCTGGACTGCGTGGACAGAATCACCAAACAAAAATGAGACTAAAAAATACAATAACAAAAAAAATAACAAAACATTTTTTAACAAGACTTTGTTGACATCTGGCTCACATTAAATATTATTAACACCCCATGTGTTTTAAAATAAGAAAATAAAAAGATTTATTTAAACAAACAAATAAATAAACAGATTTATTATTTACGAGAAAATAGACAATGCAATTGCCATGTTCCATAATTATGAATCTTTATGAACCCCCTCAACATTTAAATGTGTGGCTAAAATATCTAATTCCAGGATGTCCATGGAAAGAGAGAAAGCCCAAATGCCCAAGGACACCCTGAGAGCCTTGCTAATGTTCAAAACACATTCCTAGGGGCATTCCAAACTTCAGGCAGGATTTAACACTTGAAAGAAGATTTGACAGAGTCACTTTAAGATTCAAAGCTGTATACTCTACCTCACTCACACACACACACACACACACACACACACACACACACACACACACACACACACACACACACACACACACACACACACACACACACACACACACACACACACACAGAGTGTAGAATGAAAAGTGAAATGTGTGTATAAGAATTAAAAAACCCAAGCTGCTCAGAAATGGATATGCACTGCAGTAACCTTCACACAAACAGGTACCCACACACACCCACACACACAGAAACAGACAGAGTGAAACTCCTTTTGCAGGGTTAATGTGGGGCAAGGGTGTGTAAAGTGTTTTATCCTTATTTATTTCTCTTTGAAGTGCTGTGCAGTGAGCCTGATTCATTTATCAATCAACCAATTTGTCAAGAGACACCAAAATCCTTAGAGCATGTGTAAGAGTCAAAACTTTGCTACGGGGTAAATAATGGAACAGTTTTAAAAAGTAATTTTTAAATAAAAGATTTTGGGTTTAAATAAAAGATTTTTGTTACAAGAGACAAAAACATCTTCAACATGCCAGTCTCTGAGTAATATGTAATTTATTAAAGCCACAAAATAAACATCCATAAATAATTCCATAAAATAAGTATAATGAACTACGCAAAACGCATTTCAAACATCTCCAGCACGTTTTATAAATACCTAAAAATCAAACGTAGTTCACCCCTTACGCACGTTATCACGCCCATCAAAAACTTAGGCTGGCTGTCAGTTGGAATATTAGAAAAATATATATTAGAAAAATTGGAATATATAAAAAAAAAGAAAATCGACATACAACCAATCACTTCACTGAATACTTACTGGCTAAGAAATAAATATTTATTACCTTACGATCCATCTGTTTTCAAATCCACATAATTTGAATTTCACAACATCGATATCTGCATTCGAGAGTATAAATTTGTTCTTCAATCACTAAAATTAATTTAGAGAACTGAGTGAAATGCTTCACACTGCCTTCTAAAGAGAATAACTTCAAAAACTTCACCAGGTTAGTACATTTTTTATGCATGAACTACGCATTCTTATTCTGACATTCCAGATTTGAATATTTTCAATAATTTTCTATTTATTTCTTTTTTCCCCCCATAATTTTGGATATAGATGTAATTTTGGCAGTAGAATGCTAAATGATAGATCTTAAGATGATTCCTGTAGTCATCCAATTTGACTCTCATTGCTAATATAATATTTATTATAAACGTGACAGGTGATTTTTATAAAAAGTAGTTTCAATTTGTTTAAAAGATTATGGCAATTATTAAAGTTTAATTAAAAGTTGAATTTTTCTAATAAAAGACGATTTTTACATCTTTTTAAACTTTTACATGATTTGTTACATTTAATTACCTCTTAGCAGATTTCGACTCATACTGAAAGTGTTTTTTTATTCAGCAAGGATGTATTAAATTGATCAAAAGTAACAGCAAAGATATTAATAATGTTACAAAAGATTTCCATTTCAAATAAATGCTGTTCTTTTAAACTTTCTACTCAAAGAATCCTGGAAAAAAAATAAATAAATATTAAGCAGCACAACGGTTTCTTGAGCTCCAAATCAGTATATCAGAATGATTTCTGAAGGATCATGTGACACTGAAGACTGGAGTAATGATGCTGAAAATTCAGCTTTGCATCACAGGAATAAATTACAATTTTACAGAAGTTCTTACAGAAATAAAATATCACTATTGTAAAACACTGTAAAAAATTATTTTATGGTGAAGTAAATACTACAGAAAAAACAAATGTAATTTTTACATGAACAAGTAGAATTTAAAAGAATTAAAAAACTAAGTAAATTCTATATTAGTACTTAATTTAAGCTTGTAGAAATTAAAGCGTAAATATCAACATTATAAGTAAAACTACCCAACTTTTCTGATACTGGTGTTCCCATCATGCACTGGGCCTTGAATAATTAATGAGGTCGATTTTTCGCTGTTTTCCAGCTGTTTTTACACTTTTATCATTTCTTTTGTGGTTATATTTAGTAACTTGTGACATTTGGAGATTATTTTTCTACTCAAAATGCCACATTCACCCTCAAAAAAATCCATCGAATGTTACCGTCATTGTGTACCAAGTATTGAGGTCTCTGTGTTCAGGTGCCGCGTTACTTCTAATATGTAGATATGGCGTCTACACAATATCTATTGAATTATTTACTTAGATATTTCTAAGTTAAGCATTCAATTTAAAAGCATGGTTTAATTCAGTGTTATATTGTTTGAGTAAAATGTATTGCAAAAGAAACTTTAACCAAGTAGAAATTACTCAACCTTTTACTGGCCAAGTTAAAATTACTTATTTTCTGTTAATTTTACGTACCTTTGTTAAGTAGAGTTACTTAATTCCATTTTTGAAATTTACTTTAAAAATATGAATGCAAAAACTTGCAAAAGAATAATTAAGTAAATTTTACTTATTTTTTAGAATGTACTTCTCAAAGTAATAATAATACAGTTTATTAAAACATTTAAGGAACATCACAGAACATCAATTTTTTTCAAATTTAATTTGATTACATAAAAAGATGAATTAAATTGTTAAAGTTTTATACATTTATCTGATTACTACTATTTTAATCATAAAATTGTATACATTTTTCTGGATTGTGTGTATTAGGTTTTAATCAGAATTCCTGAAAAAACACTTCATAGCTTACTATTATTATTATTATTAATAACAATGAATTAATAAATTGTTAAAGACTTTTATCGATTCAACTGATTAGGTAGTCCATTTGATTATTAACATGTAATTAAACCACTCAAATGGAATGACAAAATTTAATTGGAAAACAAAATTAAGATTTTATAGGGTGAACAAGAGACTCAAAAAAAAAAAATAATAAATAATGATCGACTCAAATTTTGTATGGTAGTGTGTATTCAAAGAACTAATTTTCAAAATACAAAACAGTCGTTTTGATATTTTAAAAAAAAAATCTCGATCACGATATGAAACTTGCTGAACGAATATCGAAAGCAGTGATATTTTGACTGTGTGTCTGTGATTATGGGATGACTGGACAGTGTGTTGTGGTGACATTTCCACTAGATCTTTCTACATGAAAGCTCTCAGCTGCCATGACAACAGCTGTGGCAAAACAACCCACCACTGTGGACATACCAGAACGTACGTGTGTGTATTCGCATTTCATTCTGTTCCAGACCCATTGCATGCAACGTTTCACATTACAGACATGAATGATATCTCAAATCGTACAGCTTGAAAATGAAAAAGCATTGCTAGGGCAACCAGAACTAGGAATGACTACTAATGAACAAGCAGTACAGCAACTGGTAACATGCAGCAAAGCCACCAGCAGGATTCATCTGGTTTTAACGATCAGATTTTTGCCAGGCCGACACTACAACAATGCAATACCCCATTGATTTACACTGGATTTGAGCCATATCTAAAGACTTGAATGTGGGCACTTGGCTTGGCCCAGAAGGCAACTACCAAGCAACCACCCAGAATACCCTAGGATCATATGGCACTTCAGAATCGATTGTTCATCCCAGCACAGATCAGCATTAGTCACTCTAAAGAGATGTGAAGAACATGTAAAATCCAGTTCTGAGCTCTGACTCAATAACACGTTTATGAATCATGGGCTATCAGGGTAACACGAGTCATCTGACACCCTGAGCTGTAACAAGCCATTAGACACAGACGTGCTGGTTCACACCTGTCAGACTGCTGCAGGTATGCTGAAAATGGCATTTACAGCCCACAATAGTGTATGTGAGAGAGACTCTTCCCCTCCCTGAGCTTTCAGTTCCACTCGCTCAGTTTCATGAGTGTCATCCAGTATGACAGCTCTTACATAAAGAGAGGGAGAGATCTCCTCTGTCCACTTTGACTTGAGTGTCCTTTCAAAACTCCCACTGCCTCTGTCTCACCTAAACATGCTCAAATCCTCATGTAAATATCCTCAATCACTCAACCGTCACATATAGGTCAGCTCCATTACTAATTAATCACAGTTGCACAATGGCTTCCACCTACACACACACACACACACAGAGAGAGAGGGAGAGAGAGAGAGAGAGAGAGAGAGATCTGCCTGCAAGCCCCATATTGTCATGGCTGCTAAAAATACACAAAAGCTTTAGGGGAAAGTCATAACAACTCTGGATGGGGAGCGTGATCACACTGACCTTAGAGCACAACTCACGCAGACTTGCTCTGAGGGTGTAATCATTCTGCCCTTTACATCATGCCACAAGCAGGAGGTGTGATCACAGTGACCTTAATCCTGCCGCACAAACACAAACTCAGATGCACATTATGGGGTAGGGCTGTGTGATTAATCATAATTGATTTTCGATTTTGGCTTCCAACGATTATGAAAACAAGATTATCAAGCTAAACCGATTATTGTGGCGCTGTGCACTTTCGTTCCTCCTTAAGCCAAACTTAACATCCAAATCAGCCAAATAAGTGAGTGTTGTAAAATGCAGTCTACTCTACTGTTGCTAAACTGCAGGATGTGCCTGATATTAAACAGTGTCATTAAAAGAACATTAAGCCGCGAAAGAGACACTGTTCCCTAGGCGGCTTTCTGTCTGTGCAGTCAGAGACAGAGCGGAATGCACATAAAAGCAAAGTATACTGTGGGCTTCGGATGTGTGCCTAAACGGTCAAATAGCCTACAAAAATGTCAAAATGCCGTTTTGCTAAGTATCCTTATCGTAAACCCAGTTGGTTATGTCTTGAGTGAATGTAACAGGCGAGAAAGAATGCATGTGTAACGGTATCAGTGTACTGGATCAGTGCATTATGTCTTAAAGTGACAGCAGCCTAATATTCCTCCTGTCTGCGTTTTTAATGTTAATCAAACAACAAAAGTCAAGGAAGTCACTCACTGCTTTTAACCGAATAGCTTTAGTAACTTTAATAATGATTAATGAAGATTATATGCAATGTTGTTTTACATTTGATTACTGTCACAACAAATAGTGTATGAGGCTGTGTGCTTATAACTATCATGATAATCTGCATTTTTCAAAAATATTGTATTAGAATATTTGGGCTAATAAATAACTAATATTCAAATATTTGTTTATTTAAATGACATTTAATGAGAAAGTAATTTTTTTTTTTTATTCATAAAGTTGTCGTCACCATTCCTGAATAAGCTTACGATTAGGCAATTTACACAACAATCTTGCATTATGTCTTAAGGTTTTCTTTTAGTTGAAAACAAAAGAGAGAACAAAAGCATTTAAGCTCAAGCGTGAACGAAGGAAAAAAAAAAAACGCTAATAAAGCAGACTGCGCCAAAGATTGAACAGAACGTACACAGAGCATATGTTTATCGTTTTTATATTGCTTCACATATTCATATTTAGAAAAACAATAATACACTGTAAACAATTTCGGTTGTTTTCACGGTATTATACTGTGTTCTCAACAGTTCCCTACTGTAGAATCTGAGTACAGTATATTACTGTAGATTGTCATTTTCACAGCTTGTTACTGTATTCTTAACAGTTTCCAACTGTATAAGCTGTGTACAGTATGTTACTGTAGATTTTCAATGCATTCTGGGAAAATTAGCCTACTGTATATCTAAATACAGTACTAAATGACCGTGAAAAACAACCACACACCTCCTCACGCATGACAGACTCATCATGAAGATAAAAAAAGCCCACAAGAGTATGATAGGTTAACTTTTCTTTTCTTTTTTTCACTTTATATGTTTTATTTTGATGTTATTTGCAAGATATAAAGCTACATTTTAGTTAATACGTTTCCATAAAAATCTGTGAGCAAGCGTTCATTTCCTGGCCTTTTCCTCCTGCAGTGTGGTGAAGATAATTTTTATCTTCAGTGTGGTGAAGATAAAAATTTGTGGGTGGGTATACTTTAAAACACATGTAATTGCCTTATTTGTTTTGTGCCAATATTGTTTGCAAGGTATAAATACGTTTAAGTTTATAAATGTCCGTAAGAACATCGAAGCGGGTGCTCATTTCGGTGTTAAGTCGCACTAAGTAGCTCTTTTCTCCCGCAGCGGCACCGGCGCTGGCAGAGACCGGCTGAACCAACGTGAGACATGTAATCGCCTTTTTTGTTTTGTACCAATGTTGTTTGCAACTTCAAGGTATAAATACGTTTAGAGCTGCCGCTCATTTCCCAGTTAAGCCGTGATGACAGCATTTTTTTCCTGCAGCGGTGATGGCAGACGGCTGAACCATCGTGAGACGGGGGAATATTCGTCGCAATAAAGAAGACCATTTTCTTTATGGCATGTGGTTTTAAGATTTAAGATGATATATATTCACTAGTTATTGTTGTATACTGATACTAATTAAGTAACTCTTCAAACTTTTATTTTTATATTTCCAACATTTATTTTCCACTGGCACAATGTGTTAATGTGATTTTAGTGGTATGACTTTTATTGTATTTTGTTAATTGACAAAATTAATATGCTGGTAAATCTGTATTGAAGTTCAGCTATGAAATGTAAAAGATGAAACCTAAATAAAGTTGATGTGAAGCAATAACTTGTGTTCTTGAATATATAACATTAAAATTAAAATAAATAATAATAAAAATTAACTGCAAAAATAACTACAGTAGTTTTAAGCATACTGTAAAAAAGTACAGCATTATACTTAATGCCATACTTTATTTTACAGTATGATTAAAACTACTGTAGTTATTTTTACGGTCATTTTACTGTGGTATGAAATACAGCAACTACTGGATAATTGTTGCCAGTAAGTTACTGTTAATTTGACAATAAAAATTTTACAGCGTATCCATGCTTGAGGGAGAAAATGCGCTCTACTGACAGATGTTGCAGAGACACAAAGATAACGGTGTGCTAAACAAAGTTTTATACAGCGCTTTGTGTTTTCTGTTCTTAAACCGGTCTCCCTCGACAAAACTTAAAGGAAGCATATGCCTCGAGATAATTTCCTCGGGGCCTCGAGGTCGGTGTTAATTTTGACAGCAAATTTTGATTTAGTTTTAGTCATATTTTAGTCATCAGAAATTATTTTAGTTTTAGTCAAGTTTTAATCGACTAAATATCATAAGATTTAGTTAAATTTAGTTAAACTGTAATGCATTAAGTAAGCATTTCTCTAACTATACACAGATCCAATACACTGATATACTTTCTAAACTGTTTATGTTCACTTAAGACAACCAACTGTACTTTACTCACCAAAGCGGACGGTTTTTGATGGTTCAAGTGCAAAAAGACATTAAAGAGAGCTCAATTCTGTACTTGTCTGTACAGGGATTGACACACTTATCATTGAGGTACTATTATAGTTTTTGTTTAAAATTTTAATTAGATTTGATTTTTAGTTTTTCTGCTTTCATTGTAAATTTTTGTTAAAAGTTTTAGTAATTTTTTGTGTTTGTGTTTTAGTTTTTGCTTTTAAATGTAAAAAAGTAAAATAAATGTACTTTTTTAATATATTTATTTTTATTTCAAGTAATGAAGATTGTTTTATGGTTTTAAGTTTAGTTAACTATAATAACCCTTATACTTGTAAAATATATTGAATAATGCGTCAAATAATGTTCCTAGTCTTTCCTTCCTGTGTCAGAAGATACAGTAGTTTACTATGAATTAAATAGAAATTAAATTGTAAATGACAATAATGACCAGGAAAAAAATTATAATTATAAACCATCCCAAAATACACTGTGACTCTTATTCTGAAATGTCTGCAGTCTGCACTGTAGCAGGCTGCTCATTTAAGCTCAGATGAGGGAGATAAAATACACATTCTTACAACCGTCTAAAACATACTACCATATAAACATTGTGTAGTAAACATTGTCATAATTCATCAACATTAGTTCATAAGCAATCGCTTGGCATAAAATCTATTAATTAATTGCGAAGCAGTCTGAAGTGCTGCTGGACGAACCTGTAGAGCGTGAAACAGCGCCGCTTTTCCCGCGGTTAGATCAGCGGATAGATCAGCAGATATCTTCCCAAATCGTCCCTCTCTATCATTTCCGTCTTGTATTTATTTGTTGATAAAAATTAGAGTTGATTTTAGTCATTCAATACGCATTTTTATTTAGTCATCGTCTCGTTTTCGTCTGTGAAAAAATGTCGTTGACCAAAATTATGATGGAAATTATTCGTTAACAAAATTAACAATGCTCAGGGTACAGCTGCGCTTACCTGCAGTTGTGAATGTAGTGATGGACAGCTGTCTTTCCTCATTTGATTGGTGTTTGGATTTCATGTGATTTCTCATAGTAGTGGTGATATGATAACTCAGTTTCATTAATTAATTTGATCAAAAGTAATTCCATTTTGTAAGATCATTTCATGAGATAATTTTCATTTAAGTAATTCCAAACTTCGTGAGGCAGATGACGACATTATGTGATCAAATACAATCATCTTGTTAACACGCTCCACAGCGCCACCCAGTGCATTTAATTATAACAGAGTTTTAGTTTGTGTGCTTGGGATTTATCATGGATTCACTGCATTCACAGCCAGCAAAGCAACGTAGTAAAATCCGAATAGTATTTTTATTTTTCAAATAATAATTAGATCGAATATTCAACTATTCGTGCACAGGAATGCAAGCAGCACAAAAAAGTGCCACAGAACCAGACAACTGTCATTTTCCTCTCAAGAGAAAAGAAATTATGTTGTTAAGATAATACGTTTAAAAATAAATAAATAAATAAATCAGGAATTCACATAGGAACATTGTTAATTCTTAAATTCAACTTCTTTGAATTTATACTAAGATTTTTTTTTTTTTAAAGAAGATTGTCATGAATCCAGACCCTGGATTGAGCACAATAGAATGGAAGAGAAAGCATGGGTTTTCCAAATTTGTTTTTAAAAGTTGAACCATTTGTATGCAAACAAACAAAACATATGTATACAAATGCTTATTCATAGAAAATAAGTCATTAATTGAAGTTATATATACGTAAATCACATTTTAGGTCCATTTTCCCAGAAGAGAAAGACTGTCTTTCCAATTTTTAGTTGAAATCACCCTTACTTACAGCTTCTACAAAAGCATATTTTAACATTTAAGATTTGTAAGACTTGCTAAAATCAATTTCTCTTTGGAGATTTTAATGATTTTCACTTCTGGTGCTCAACTACTGTGGTGGTCTATTAAGCACAGAGCTTAATAAATAGAATATGGAGATATTTTTGTGTTCTTCTGTCAAGTATATACTGACAATCGGCTATACTGTCCACAATATGAGACTGTTCCCATAGCCAAGATTATACAGCAAATGCTTTAAAACTTTTGCCAACAGCATCATGCCTCTTCCTGCACAATTTGACTCGTCTCCTGGGTCTTGTTGTTCCTGTGAGGAAGAGTATAGTGCGAGTCTCTCAAGCAGACAATAAACAGTATGTGATGCACACTTGGCAAAACCTGATACAGACTGGTGACACCTACAGTTGTAAAGCACCAAAAATGAATCTCACATGGTGTGAGGCAGCAGTATGTTGTTATAGAGAGGCTACATATACTCCCCCACATACACCCACCCACCCACCCACACACCCTTCACAAGAGCCCCTGACCTAGAAAAGAGAGTTCCTAAGAAGTTGCAGAGTTATTCCAAACATCTGCCTGTGCCGTTTACCGTTACACCACATATACATTCATTCCCTTACAACCTAACAAATAAAGCCACAGCTGCAAAGTCAGAGGTTCTGCTATTACTGACATAACTTTCTAAGATGCAGTCTTTTAGACACACACAACCAAAACAGTATCTAGACACACATGCCTGTTTTAACAGGCTTGTGTGGTCTGTGGTGGTAAATGGCAGTGCTGACCGGGTGATAAAAACTCAGGCCAACGGAAAAAGACAGGCTGATTTACGAGGCCAATAAATATGGAGTAAGTGATAATCTGCTGAACAGACTTATTACCACTATTCTCTGCAGTCAAATTAATCCATGTACAGCATGCAGCATCCTTTCTAGCCTAATTCCACAATAATCACAACGCACAAGCCTGAGGATTCAGAGCCAGAATATTAACTTTAAAGCTTCTTATTAGGAGTAAATAAAAATTCTCTTATGCATCGCAATTCTGAGTTTTTTTTTCTTCTCGCATGTGTGCGATGACACTTGGGTGTGCTAGAGACAGGTAGATTTTGCTTGCTGCCAATCACACAAACGCACACAAAACCACTGCATTATATAAATTTGCATATGGTTTCATGGTTGAAGCGAAATACAAAGGCAGTCATGTAAATACAAAGACAATGTCTTTACTGTCCCCTTTGATCAATTTAATGCATCATTGAAGTTTTGTTTTTCAAAGGAAAAAGATCTTACTGACCCCAAACTTTTGTAGTAGTGTAGTAATAGTAGTGTGGATTTGAGACAAAAAGTCCCCCTGTAGTTGATAATTGCATCCCTTAAAACTCATCTTTGATCACCAAAATTTCATATTTAAACGTTTTTTTCCTGTGGAAAAAAAATTCTTCATGCCTTAAAATAGCTTGAATGTAACTCTACACCCTTGCCTCATTTACGCAGATCAATGAATATGCTAATTAGCCCCGCCTCCACTCGCTCACGCCATCCACTTGGTCAAATTACTGAGGTAAACACTGCACAATGGTATCACTCTTTACAACATTGGACATATAACGATAATTAATATGATTAATATGAGTCGGACAGCTGCCTTCTAACAATCAGTATCTTTACAAATGCTTTAACAACTCAGAACGTTGGTGGAAAAAGGCATATAGTTCATCATAACATCGTAATATACATCATACACCCGGCATATTGCTAAATCTACACGATTTTTTATATCAACAGAAAAATATAATAACCTGCCTTCTCTCGAGACTCCCCTGCTAGTTCACTGTTATTGATATGCTGTAACGCCCACCAGCATGTTGACATGATTGGTTACAAGGTAGTTTGTAACGTAAGAAACACCAGCTATTTCAAAACGCAGGTTGAGACTGTCTATTTTTCATTGCAGTTTTAAATAGAAAATACTCAGCAATGGTGTTGACATGAATTTGCACATGGTTTGTCTTAAAAAAAAAAATATTAAAAACACCACACAGACATATAAACAACATTAAAAACTTGATTTTCACCACAGGGGGTCTTTAAAACTTTTTAGTTGTTGCAGACTGTAATGGTCAATTCACTGACATCGTGATTCCAGCAAAAGTTTGTACGTATTCAGTAATTAGCAATAGTTACTAATATGGCATATATGTGGGTATTAACATCGATCTGGAAATTAGATTTGCTGACCTTTGCCATTTCCTCAGCTGCACCCACAGTGAGTGGCTGACGGTGGGCCGAGTGACGAATAAGAGACTCCGTCCCGATTTCCAAGCGAGGACGCTTCATCTCAGAGTACTCCACTTCTGATTGGCTGTTGGGATCCTGCAGGTAAATGTGTTCATATCGGATGTGGGGCTCTTGACCTCTGTAGAGGGAGAAAAGAGCAGGAGGAGAAGTGAATTATGGGTAAGCCTAATTCCAAAAGAATGTCAGGATGAAAAGGTTAACGAAGCAGATTCATCTTTTTACACACACTAAAGTTGACATTTAACAGCAGTTACATCATCAGAACACAGCAGACCTCAGATGTGGGAATATGATTCCAGTAATACTAGACACTTTCACTTAATATTCATAAGGAGGGCAAGACTTCATTTTATCCATTGGGAATTAATTGGATCATGAAAAAGAGGGCTGTGGGCGATATGACCAAAATCTTATTTCACAGTATAAGAAATTTTATTTCACAGTATGAGAAATTTTATTTCACGATAACGATATCTCAATACAGCTATTTTTATTTTGTTATTAAAAATAAGGAAAAAAAAGAAGCAAATTACAAAACTAACAAATTATCAAATTAAACTTTTTTTAAAAAGTTGAGCTATAGGTTTATTTAACATGTAGTCAGAAATACTACAGAAATCATCAAGTGTATAACTAAACACTGCATAGTCTTCACTGTGTGAATACAATATTCTTATTAAGGATACAATGATTCACTCAAAAGTAAGTGATTTTCTCTTGGTCTTTTGTTGTTTAATTAACATTAATGAGACAGACAGCAGTTTATTATGCTGCTGCTGAGTCCGAATGCACGGATCCAATATACTGACACACATCCGGTTTTTACCCAACTGTTTATGTAATTTAGGACATAACCGACTATGTTTACGTAAATACTCCACATGACGAGCATTTTGACATTTCTGTCTGACCATTCAAGTGCATTAAGATGCAAAAGAGAACTGAATTCACAATTGCATGCTGTCTGAGAGAGACAGCTTTCTGTGCGCGCGCTTCAGGTGTGTCAGTCAGGGTGAGCACCAACCGCATTGAGTTCTTTTTCACAGCTTATTGTGCTTAACTAATTACTCTCAACATCAAGCACCTCCCACTCTTTATTTTCTCATTTATGCATGTCTCTCTATCACTCTTACGTGTATATAACTTTAAGTAGTACTGTGCTATTGTGGATATTTTTACATACTGCAAAATAAAGTCAAATTTTGAACCATAGACAATTTATACCGTGGTAAGGATATATACCGTCAGCCCTAGTTGACTTTAAACAATACTCAATTGAAATAAGCATTGTCCAATAAAATCTACAAAAAAAAACACAATACAAATGTCCTGTATGAACTATAGACATACTACCTTAACACCAGTGTTACACATCCATTAGGGATGGGTCCAATGAAACAACCAGTAATACAAGAGCAGTCAGAACAGGTCATGATCTCTGCAATTATTTCACAAATCATCGGCTAAGTACAGGCCGCCCGGACCAAAGATGAGCATAACCATGGCAATGTTTGAGTGCTGGAGGCAACAGTGCTTTGCGGTGCTTGGTACAGGAGTGAGCCTTTTCACACGTGAGTGCGAGGAGTGAACTGACCTTGATGGTGGTGGACTAAGTGTGTGATATAAGAGGAAAAGCGAGGTGCTTGACCCTCACACAAATACATTATTCACATCAATCACACATACACTATGTCTCTTGTTCTCGATGTCAACCAAACATCTGTCCTTCCTGTGTTATATCTGATTCTACAAAGCAGCAACTTATTTGAGTGTGATTTGATGCCAATGCTTCATCACAGGCTAAATTTTGTCTGTGGCTGCACGATTTCAGGGGGGATAATAATTGAGCATGTTCTGATAAATATTATTTCAAAATTTTGGAAGAAAAAAAAAATCCAGGTTTGCTATGCTTGTTTTTAGGGTTGCACAATTTGGCCCACAATTTTGTGATTATATAATTTGATTATAAAAAGATTATTATTATTATTCAAATAAAACATGACATTTCTATTGCAATAATTTACTGTCCAAAAAAAAAAAAAAAAAAAAGAGAAAAAAAGTAATAATTGACCAGCACCCCATTGAGAGAACAGAACAATACAACTGTAAAATTACATTAATGTAATTTATGGCTAGCTTAATTTCTTCTTTTTTAAACATTAAACCATCAAGCATTACACTTTGGCAGAGGACTGCACGGAGCAGAGCTTTTGTCTCATTGTTTTGAAAGATCTTGCATTCCCAAATGCACGTTATAATTGAGCCAAACTTTTTATTATGTTTTATTTTGATTAATCATGCAGCCCTACATGTACGTGTTTTGATTGAGGCCCGAATGGGGTGAGCTGCTGTACTTTGTGTGATCAGGTGGTTCACAGGCCTTCCTGTAGCTCAGACTGATCAAGAGCAAACACATATACACACACATGAACTCAATAACCCTGAACGGCAATAGTATACATCACACTGAAACCACATGTACACACACACCGTTTCAAAAGACTTTCCCTTCCTGGGAAGGGATCAGACACATATAACACACTCAATACCCCTACATCTAAACATCCCCATTAGTTTCCCCACAAATCACACATACTGCAGACGGTATCTGTTTTACATTTGTAAAACATCATATATAAACAATATCCTGCACATTTGCATTTAAATACAATAAAAAACAATTAGAGGTGAAATCAGGTCATTAAGATTCTTAAGACAAACTAGACAACATTGCTGAAGTTTAAAACTATAGTGCTTGTGTATAAATGGGTGTGTCTAAATGAGTGGATTGTACACCATTGAGAACAAGAATGGGTGTAACCCTCGTATCAATTACATGGTCTACCCAGCTTAAATAAACAGTACACACAGACTCCAGCACAGAGAGTGATTAATGTAAACAAACGCTGACGTAAATGCATGTGTTCTGGTACCACACCACACAGACAATGAAACAGAGAGCAGGAACATTATAATGATATGTGAATACTACAGGCAAATCAAAACACTTTCAGAGCATTTGAAGTCAGGAGAGAAAAAGAGGAAAGGACATCAGACAATGTTCCTTATTATAGTTCCTTATTATATAATAACACAACTGCTCAATCTTGGCCTGCAATCAGTCAAACAGTTCAAAGAATTAGAGTCACATTGGAATTGGTTTTGATTGAACTTGCACTGGTGTGTGAATAACCATTATTATATCAAATTATTGATATCAAATACAATGTAACTAACCAAGCAGGGCCTGTTATCAGATGATATTTGACCATTTTCGATATTATCATTGGTCTAGCCCATGGACCCACCTAGACAAGTATAATCTATCCCAAGACCCTCCAAAATATTTCAAAATGAAATTCTTCATTTACAGACATTAAAGAGTATATGAAATATGTTTATAAAAAAATTGAAACATGCTCACTCCGGTCCGGATTTGTGTAATCCGCACTGAGAGTGCTGTTAAACTTATGGAATGGGTATGAGAGCGTTTTCTGCACTGATCTCTGCAATGTGTGTACATATGAAATACTTTTTACAGATATATTTTCTGTGTGTGTTGTTAGGTAGCCAAATGCAAACAACAAACTTTTACAACCATGTCTCTGAAAGACAACAGTGCTGAGTTGAACAGATGACAGTGAGATGAATGAACACACCTGAAACAGCTTTTCTTAACATTTGAATTCTCTGATGTAATGCAATATCATGCAGAAATCAGTGCAGTAATAAGAGTAAAGAGATTTTCTTCTCTTTAATAATGCACACTGAGCCACTTTATAATGAGTCACTGAGACCCGCTTCATTTTAAAACACTCAGCGCATATATTTATGTAATAAAATCGCAGCCTTTGCGATTCGAAAATCGCACTAAGCAATATCGTGATTTCTATTTAATGTTGGTATATCGGGCAGCCCTAGACTAATCTGTTTGTGTCATTCGTAAATTCAGCTGCAGCCAAGTGCGACCTTATAAGGACATTACCCTATGTCTCCATTTTTCAAAAGGCTTATATAATCATACAGAATGAGTTTTTGTGAGAAAGTAAAAATGTGCAGTTTTCTGTGATGGGTAGGTTTAGGGGTTTGTTTGTTTGTTTGTTTTATAGTTTCAATGTCCAGAAAAGTAGTAAAATAGTCAATGTGATCACAGTGGTTCAACCTTAATGTTATGAAGCAACAAAAATACTTTTTGTGTGCAAAAACAAAAAATATAACTTTATTCAAAAATCTGTCTCTCCCCTGTCATTCTGCTATGCTATTTTGGTTGCAGCGCTTCCAGGTTCTACGTCCGAACAGCGGCTCAGTATTGGCCGACACCTGTTCACATGAGCAGCATGAGGAATGCGTCTGATGCTGACACAGGAGCCAATAATGAGCTGGTGTCCTGGTGTAAACACGGAAACGCAGCACTGCACTGACTGTGTAACAGACAGAGAAGAGGAAAAATAGTTGAATAAAGTCGTTATTTTTATTTTGTTTCACGCACAAAAAGTATTTCCCATTGCTTCATAACATTAAGGTTCAACCACTGTAGTCACGTTGACTATTTTAACAATGTTTTTACTAATTTTCTGGACATTGAATGTGGTAATTTCTTTGCCTTCAATGAAGAATAGAAAAACCTCAGATTTCATTACGGGTTTTGGAACGGCATGAGGGTGAGTAATTAATAACAAATTTAATTTTTGGGTAAACTAACAATTATTAACAATGGATCGTTTCCCCTACGAAATTTCACTAATGTGACTGCACCTAAAAAGCATTTGGGAACCATTAGATCCATATAATTCCAGTTTGTGTCTGGAATTATAGAGTGAGCAAAGGTAACATACATTAGCAAGACGCAATCGGTGAAACAGTGTGTATAGGAAAAATACTGAAACACTATAACCAAAATCCCCCAATTTCAATAGGTGCTTGGCACTTACATAATCACATCACACTGCAGCTTTCATCCATGCTCTCACTCTCTTTCTGTGAGTGGGCAAGATAATCTGATCTGCAGGCAGGATTTGTCATCCACAGAGTCACACACACAAAACGAGAGAGAGAGAGAGTGAGAGAGAGAGAGAGAGAGAGAGACAGAGAGAGAGAGAGAGACAGAGAGAGAGAGGTTTAACTGGCCCCTGACCTCATTCTGAATTGAGGACAGATCATGCGTGCTGAGTGTTTGAGCTATTGTAGAGGAACTTTGCCCTTGTACTGCTGCCATGCTCTCTGTCTCTCCTCTTCTCCCTCTACTGCCATCATTCCATCTCACTCTCAGTCCTTCGCTCACACACTTCCCAACCCTTTTCCTTTCCATCCATCTTGCTTTGATCTCCCTCTATCCCTTATTATCTCTCACTCTGCAGAGGATAAAAGGTGATTAGACCACAAAACACATTTTCAACCCCTATCACTCATGTCATCACAAAACAACACAAAAGGCTTACGTCTTTAAAACACCAAAGGCAGACCAGAATTTACACAGCCAAAACTAGACCACAAAATAAGCAAGCATATAATTGATCCAACTGCATTCGATCCTTTTTCTTCATATTGTGCAGCCTGAAGAGCAGACATACACATCTTACCCACATACAAACACTTTAGCATTCAAGTTAATCCATCCTACCAGCAGCTCTCAGTATCTCAGGGGGTGTTAGTCCATCTCCTGTGAGAACACTGTACCAGGCTCTGATTATACAGCTCAGCTCAGCTCACACACACACACACACACCCCACAGACTGAGAAGAAACATCGCTATTCCCAATACACCCACATACGTATTCAACACTCTGCTTCTTATATGGCAAAAAAGAATCACAGTATGCAGGACAGGAAAAACATGATATTTTTAACCTAGAGCACACACACTGATATCACTGCATTATCACTGCAAGAATAGTATGAACCGCACAATGCCAATAACAGCACTTAAACGAAGAGGTTGTGATCTCCTGGCCATTTACACTCTTGCTGACCGTAGTCGCAGTGTTATTAGAATTAGCGGGAGATCTTCTCTTCTATATTGTGACACATCTGTGTGAAACAGAATATCGAAAAAGAAAAAAAAAAATAGGGCGGGGATTATTTTTTTATGCATCAGCTGTTGATTGGATGGAGAAAGATCTTAATGCGAACTTGGATTAAATGATTGAAGAAGCCTGGCATACATCACCAGATGGAAGTCTGTCGATCAGTAACATCCATTTACAGAGCTGGGGGTAACGCATTACAAGTAACATGAGTTACGTAATCATTACTTTTTCAAGTAACTAGTAAAGTAGACATGTGCCGATATTCGGTAATAGGATATATCACGATAATGAATATGCTCATTCTTAATTTTAGTTAATGCATTAACTAACATTAAATAACACCTTACTGACCTTATTGTAAAGTGCTACCTAATTCTTTTGCAGTTTAATCTGTTTGAAACATTTTACTTGCATAATTTTTTGTGTATTGCGTTATTGTATTTAAATGTTCTTTTTGTTCTAAGAAAAAGTTATTAAACCTGAAAAACTATGACAACACTTTTTTTTAAACTTATTTCAATATTGTGATAATACCGTATACCGTGAGAAAAGCTTCAGCAATTATCACAACATTTGATTAATGTTGATAAATTTTGATCAAAATCAAAATTTGATACAGTCACATGCCTATAGTAAAGTAACGCATTACTTCTTTCAGCCCGAGGCTTATTCATTTCACTTTTGGTGTGAAAGGGCCTTAACAAAAAAGTTCTATTTTTGGTAAATGTTGTTATTAAAAACAAACAGGCAAGCCCAGCCCAGGTGAGAAAAAGTAACGCAAAAGTAATATAATGCATTACTTTCTATATAACGCAATTAGTTACTTTTTTGAGGGAGCAATGTAATATTGTAATGCATTATTTTTAAAAGTAACTTTCCCCCAGCACTGTCCATTTAGAAAATAGGGTACATTTTCATTTCATGTTGCCTTTAAGTAAGTGAAACTATTGATTTGACAATGTTTATGGCAACACAGATGTAGACTAAATAAACAAACAACTCCTTCCTTTGATATATAGGTACTGGTAAAGACACTTAAGGATTGCACAGACATTCCCACTGGAGTACCACTTCAGAGACCACACTAGAAGAAAATGCATACCCTCATGAGCCAAGGAAGCAGAGTAAAACTGACATTGGCAGTGACAAAACAGCACTATGTCCAGGACTAACAAATGCTTCCCTAAAGCAGCATCTTGAACGAAAGTCAAAGTCCCCTCTACGTTGGTCATTGTGGTCACAGTCTTCTGCCACAATTTTGATTGTGGCACAATCACAAAAATAGATTGTGGGCAGAATGTGCAACTAGCTAGAAGGACATAAATGGACAGGACTGAATAGACAAGATCTCAGTGCAAGGCAACTGTGGCAGCCACAAAGTGTTTGTTTGTTTGTTTGTGTATACCTTTCACTGCCTGGCTGAAATTCAGACAGAAGGGATGGTCTGCGGCGATGAGGCTGGGACAGGGATCCATGGGGCAGATGGGAACCATAGTCCCGAGCATGAGGGTGGTAGTCCACCAGTCCACCGACATCCTAAAATAAACATGACACATTTCAAATACTGAAATGAAATTGTATGAATAATGTGCTGGCTGAAGTATATGATTCTATTCTATATTAAATGCAATGTTTCCAGATTAAATCATGCTCCTTACGAGATTAAAAAAAATGAAAAAAATCCCAGATCAGTGCTAAATACTGAGAACAATTATTCTAAGTCCTTGATACTCAACCCAAAGCTTACAGATATCATACAGCCCTTTAGTTGCAGCTTAAAGTCTTACTTTTTGCACGAAATTGCTCACGTCATATCAGTCATGCACCTACTCTGAAAACTAATCCATCAATTAGAATAAACTTATTAACTATTTAAGAGTCTCAAACTCTGAAGTATTACACAGTTACTAGTTATATTGCTAGTTTAGGCTAAATTTTATTAAGACTAATATTAAGAATGACCAATTTTTTGGACTCAAATGGTATACGAATACAACATCTGCTTTGTGTCAGATATATTCCAACATGAACAAAGGTTTGGATGAGGAAGTGTTTCACTTGGCTGGCTAGAGTTGAGTCCCACTGATCTAGATCTTCAGTGTGGTTAATAAGAGCAAACGGTAATCTCTGCTGGATGAAAATGATGGCTGAGGGTCAAATCTAACATGATTAACAAGTCATATCCAATGCAAGATAATTATTACTTTTCCCAAGATAAGCCAAACCCCAGAGTCAATGTTCAGATATTTATGTACGTCACAAGAGTGTGTGCATGCTTAGTAGTGTGTCTAATAGCCACAGGCACAGATAACTATTACATACTGTATAACAGTTAGTTTAACACTTCTTAGCTCATTCGTCAAAGTCACAGGTGACTGGTTAGTGATAAATAATGTGATTCTCAAGTTTTTGTTTTGTAGCCAGTAAGTGCAGTACCGTATGGGCTCTCAGCTGCAGAGGAAGGGTGGCAGGACTAGGAAGGTGACGAGCGTCCACTGCCCTCCGACCCTGAGGCACTGACTGAGGGTGCGAGGACATGCTGACGATGCAACTTCCTCTACACTCTAAAAGTAGGTGTGGTCTTGTCACAAACGCTGTGCATCATGGGGTGTTGAGTCCTGGCAGTCACCGACCTGGAAGGAACAAGAGAGAAAACATTGTAGATTAAATGCTAATAATAATAAAATTTATTTACACACAAACAATCTCCTAGGGATTAAAAAAAAAAAAAAAAAAAAAAAAAGCGAGAGAGAGAGAGCGCAAGAGAGAGAGAGCGCAAGAGAGAGAGAGCGCAAGAGAGAGAGAGAGAGCGAGAGAGAGAGCGAGCGAGAGCGAGAGAGCGAGCGAGAGAGCGAGAACACCTGCTGCTGGCCGGATACATGTAGGCAAACTGTGAATGAATGGATCACTGTATCCCCCCTCATCTCTTTCTATCCTCATTAGGGCAGATGGTGTGCTGTGCTGCATGCTGAAACTCCCCTTTTCACAGGTACAACAAAAATACACAGTATGGTTAAACTAAGTTAATGTTCAAAGTCCCTTAAAGGCAAGTCAGTTTAGCGACTAGCTTGGTAACAACCCTGGCTAGCTACTTGAATGGGGACAGACAAATCAAATCAAACAACGCCTGGATCATTTAATATTCATCCATTTTGTGAAATCAGGCAAAAGAGCTTACTGTAAAACATGCTTAACGCTGGTCTTATGAGCAGATTTACATGTTCTAAGAAAATATCAGCTGAACTAGAATAAAACTGCAGCAAAGAACTTTACATTTACCTCTATGTTTCCATTAAAAGGCATTTAATCTACCAGTTTCTTTGGGTTCTCAAAGCATCACTGAACTGTCAGACAGGAGAGACTGTAGAGCCAAGAACACATTGCAGTCTTAAAAGTCTGACAGTGTCAATCAGAGGTGGTGTTTTCACAAGCCCAGTTTCCAAAAGGAGCTCATCAACACCGTTTTCACCACAGCGTGAACTGGAGACAAGAAAAGCAAAGCACCAAGTGTTGAGAGTGCCAACCCAGAATAGATGAATCCCAAACAAACCAGGCAATGCCCAAGAATTCAATGGACATGAATACAATGCTCATGCAAAAACGTCACAAGCAAGTGAGACCTAAAGGATGGGTACACATAATGTTAAAGCAGTGACCTTACAAGAACCATCGCAAACAGACGTTACCCGCAGAGTTGCTTTGTAACAAGAAGCCAAGTAGTGTGGCTTGTTTTGTTCAAATACAGGCCTACTTGTGGTATGATGGTGTTCCTACAGCTCAGAAAGCTGAAGTAAGCTACAGGTGAAATATCAGACCATTGGCCCTTTCGCTAAAGATGGGGTTTCACTAAAGATGTCTTCAACAGGTGACACAAGAATGGAGATGATATTGACCTAACAACATTAATATATAAAGTGCAATTCCAAATTTTTTCTATAAAAAAAAAAAAAAAAAAAAAAAAAAAAAAAAAAAAAGATTATAAATGTAAAAATAAAATGCATTAACTACTGTGGTTAACATTACTCTTTTGAAATGTTGACGTTTCCCAACGGCAAATTAATTAATAGAATTAACTAGGGCTGTCACGATTTCTCGATTAAATTCAAGTCCTCTATTTTAAAAAATCCCTGATTGCAATTTACCTGTGTCGAGTAACCGGCAAAATAGCGGAAGTGGCGCATTCCATGGACGAGAATCCACGAACCAAATTATTATTAGACTATTTTCTAAGGCTGCACAATGTATTAAAACCATTTAAAAACCATACTATAGCATAGTGCTATTGTAAATTCACAAAGGCAGCAATTCAATTAAATATATGCCGTATGGCAGTGCTATTCAACTGGCGGCCCACCAATCATCTTCATCCAGCCCGAGGGCACCCCAACCTCCCTCCTCCTCTTTTCCTGGCGGTGCGGCTAAATTTGGTTAGATACGTGGCCGCAGTGGCACTTGCAGCTGCACTGTTCATACCACGCACGCTCCTCCGACTGACCTGAGAAACGTTTTCCGTGCTAATATTTCAGCAGTTATTATGTGTATCCTGTATTTCTGTCGACTGAACCAACGATACCAATCATTCATGAATTAATCATTCTTTTGTCTCGATTCTTTCTTTTCCGTGAATTGGCCAAACGTGCTTGCATAGCGATATGAAATTATTTGGATTCATTTGGACCGCTCTGTCACTGAATCATCTGAAGTGGATTCTCGGTCACTAACAACAAATACAGAACAAATCGAGCTGTTTTCAGGTGTGTCACTAGTTTACGCAGCACGGCCCAGTGGATAACGGAACGAAAACTTAAAGGAGCAGCGTTTATTCCCGGTCCCGGATACCATTATTAAACAGCATTGAGACATCCAGTGAGAAGCATTTTAATTCGACACACCTCTCAGTTACAAACCACAAATCACTCCATGATTAAACTAGTTTTAAATCGGATGAAACAGCCTCAACATTCCCAACAAGACTGATGAGGAAAACAGGAGAAACGTGCCATGAATGAAGTTAGAAGACTTTTAAATCCCAAAATCACCACCCTTTCAAACATTTACCAAGTCAGAGGTCAGAGTTGCAACTGGGAAACTCAGGGAAAGCACAAATATATTGCATCAACTATATTGAAACAGTATATTGTTTATTAGCACTTCAGTAGGTCTGTGTCTCAAACTCAGTGGTGCGCACGCACGCACGCACGCACGCTACTATCCAACCTCTATTTGTGGACAAAATACTTTGCCATTATCTGTGCAAAATACTGCTTTTCATGCATTTGTATACCGAAAGAGCAAGCAAAATAAAGGTTTGCCTGGTCGTGTCCATCTTTTTTTTCTGACCTGTGCACTGGAACATGGTTAACTCATGTGTGACACCATTCATGGCTACAACATGCCTCCTCTGAGGTAACAAAGAGACAGCCAATGTGAAGTACAGTATCTTGGGAAATGTGGTGACATACAGATCTGTGGTGATCAGTCGTGGGTAAAAAGTTGGTAGATCAGCCATACAGTTACCAACAACCTATTTTACCACTGGGCATCCAATAGAATGACATTTACAAACCCTTTAATTCTATCAGGCTATTCTAGTAAAAGTAAAGAATAGCCCTTCACACTCTGTGGCTTCAGATAAACTGGAGGTAGTGCTATCACACTAATAAACACAAATGCAAACAGACACACTTCTCTGAATGGGCTTTCCCCCCTGTGATTGCTGTGTGTCATTAGCCCTCCTGCTCAATAGACATACAAACCCACTGCCATCTCAAGGGGCCCCATGACCTCGCTCTCATAGACAAACAAATTACCATGTGAGAGAAAGCCATCTCTATAGAAAGAACAGTTGTGTGTCTACTCTAGGGCTGCACGATACTGAAAAAACCCGACATTGCGATATTTTGTTTTTCTGCGATATATATTGCGATATGAAAAAGATTCACCAGATGACTTGAATAGCTCTATTTAGAAAGAATTAATCATTCTAGGATTTTGTAGGTGAGTGAATACGCATAGAAAATAATGAACAAATTACAAGGATTGATGAATGTAACAGAATAAAGATACAAAAGAAATAGGTTGTGCTTTATATTTTTCAGGTAAGTCTAACAGTATTCAGGTACAGAAATTGAATAATCAAATGTAAAATAACACTGCATAGTATTCACCGTATAAATTAAATATAATTAATCTGAGGTTAAAAAAGTTACAAAAGTTATTTTTCTCTTTGTCTTTTGTTTAATTAACATTCATGACGCAAAACGCAGCAGGAATATTAGGTTGCTGTAACTTTAATACTGACTGGTCCATACGGATTAATGGTGTTTGGTCCATACGGATTAATGATCTCTATACTTGACATCAAACATCCTGCAACATGACTATCGCGGATGTGAACATCGCAATTTCGATGCTAAACCGATATATCATACAGCCCTAGTCTACTCTGTATTACAACTTAAAACAAGGTCATCGAGTGTTTCTTTGACATTAAAACATATTCAGGTCCTCTGTTCTAAACCCCTGCAGCTCTTTTACTACACAAAGCAAGGCCAATACCGTCCCTCTTCCTTCCTGTCTGTCACTGAATGATTTACATGGAAAGAGCAGAACGCTTGGCCGTGCTTTACTGTGCTGGGTATATGTGTGCTGGGGGAGGAGATTCAATAGTCCAGGAATGTTTGGAGCTCTGAGGAGAAACAAAAAGTCTTTGTCATCCTGAAGGCACAATGTAGACCAACACATGAAGCCACATGCAGTGTCAAATCAATCACACATAACTCACAAAAAACACAAGTCTGATATGTGCTCCTTGTTTTTGCAATAAGATCACTTCTTAAAGGAAAACTCTGTTAAAAACTTGGTTATCTGTTTTGCATTTGTGCAGTTTTGCAGTTGTGATGCTGAAGATAACCACATACAACAATTTCAACTTTGTCATTTACTATATCCAAACAAAAGAGATACACTACTGTTCAAATTTTAAGATGGCGCTTAAGTTCACACAGGCTGCATTTATTTGATCAAAAATACAGTAAAAACAATGCTATAGTTAAATGTTATTACAAAATTTTCAATTTATATATATATTTATTTATTTATTTAAAAATGTAATTTATTCCTCTGATGGCAAAGCTGAATTTACAGCATCATTACTCCAGTCTTCATTGTCACATGATCCTTCAGAAGTCATTCCAATATGCAGATTTTCTGCTCAAGAAACTTTTCTTATTATCAAAACTCTTGTGCTGAATATTTTTGTGGAAACCATGATTTTTTCCAGGATTTCCAGAAAATTCAAAAGAACAGCATTTATTTGAAATAAACTTTGCAAAGAATTTATACACGGACTTTCGCCCTTTGGATTTGGTACTTCTCTAGATGGAGGAACTTCTTTATTATTAACAACTCCTGTGGATCATAATCATCTCTTCATGACATTTTTGCACAGACGCAAAGCGAAAGTAGTTAGCTGGTCATGACAGAAGATGCTAATTGACCCTTTGCCGGGAATTGATTGACAGGCGATCTAACCAATCATAATGCAGAATCCACTATTTTGTCCAACAAAGGAGTCAGGGGAGTTAGCAGATTAACAAAGGTGGACTTGAACTTGAAAAATGGTATGTACTGAAGTCTTTCCGTGGTTAAAACAACATTACTTCAAATGTTCATTCATGTTTATTTGATGCTATAAATTAACTAGTAGGAAGAGATGATCGGTTCACGAGCCGCTTGAGCTGAGGTGCTACAGCGATCTGTCACGACACATTAAAGAGCCACAAAACGGTATTTATTGTTTACATTTCTTAAAAAATAAAATGACAAAATTTGAGACCGTTTCATATCAAAAGTAACCTGCTCTGTCTTGTCTGTTGACGCGTTGTCAGTGTCCTCTTTGCGCCGAAATGTATTTTTCACTGTGTGAGAACGTGTGGCAAGAGATCGGCATGGCTTGTCGGACATAGCAACAGTAACTAAAGGGCAAACGGTCAATTCTCATATATCAGAACAAACTTTCAATAAAAATCACACTGAGGTGGTTATCTTACAAATAGCTTTGTAATTATTTACAATCAGCATCAGTTTTGCATTATGGGCTTAATCATGTGTCCGTTGACAGGCTTCACAAACCAGCCTCCCAAAGATGAGTCCCAGGGAAAGATTTATTTAAAAAGGAAGACACTGGGTGTGAAGTGCACATGTGTCCGGTTTGGCTGATCTACTGGCACAGTATGAACTGTGGAAATCTGGAAACAAACTTACCACTGTTCTCTGGCATCATCTAGCTTTGTGAACGAAAAACCACAACTGCTACAACAAAAAGGGAGAGAGGGAGAGAGAGCCTGGGAGAGAAACTGAAAGATAACAAGAAAGAGGAAGAGTGAAAAAAGAGTGAGGAACAGCAAAAGACCTGGAAAGTATTCCTGTGGAATGAGAAAGAAAAGAGGAGATATCTGTATGAGAGAGAGAGACTAGGCCCTCAGACAGAAGGGGAAACACATGCCCTGGCACGGATACAGACACCCACAGGCAAACTCATGGCTGCCTGCCAACAGCACGAATGAACTCACTTACCCCTCGCTCTCTCTCTTTTCTCTCATTCTCCCTCTTTCAATCACAGCACTCACTCATTCCCAACTCTTTATTCTCCCTTTCTAGGAGTGGCTGGCTTTTGTATGTATGTTCGCTCTCCCTTATTTTCTCTCCACCTCGCTCTTGTGTTACATCTCTCTTCCTACCTTTTTCCGCCTCTCGTTCTGCTGATAAACACTCAGCTTGAAAGAACTGGAAAGAACCAGTGCTAACTGCCTTACCACTAACCACTGTGTATTTCTATCATTCAAACACACATTTTAGGTTGACATCTTGTGTTTTATTGACTCTCACAAAAGCTGAGCCCAGTTCTTCTGTCTGTCATGATGGATGTAATAAATGTGAGGAGTTAGCGCTGGAAGAAAGGCATCAGCTGATGAGCTGGGATCAGGTCCCTCCTGCTGGCCCCGTAATGTCAGAGACAGCGTGAGATGGGGTGGCTGTGTGCATGTTCCCATCCATCTGCATCACCGATGTCTACGCCACAACATTTCCCATAATCCCATGGCACAAAATGCCACTTCAATCAGCACTGTCATTATCACCTCTAATTTCCCACCTTCAGTGTTTAAGCTCGAATGTTCAGTCTGGCTTTTAGTTTGAATCTGACACTCTCTGTAAAGCATGTTGTGTATTAATTAGTGCACCACATTTAGACTGTAGAAATGTTGTCAATCTAATTTCTATCCTCTGAAGACAGGCTGTATATCATCCTCTGGTGGAAAAGGAATGTCTTGTTGCAGGAATATATATACTGAGACACAGCTCTCCCTTCTCATTCTGTCAGTACAGATCAATCTTCTTCCAAATAAAGCAACTCTTCACAGATTATCTGGATTTTTCTCATTCAGCCTTTCTGCCGAATGGACCTTTCCAGTTCTAGGATGGAAAAATTGGCTTTCACACTGGAGGAACATTTTCATAGTTCTATTGGCTGAAGTACCTGGATTTTGCCGCGTTCACACTGCAGGAACTAGGAACGATTTTCGTTCTAGTTCTCCTTTTGGGGGAACTAAATAAGCTCCTATAGGAACTATCAGTGATGTAAGTGTATGTTGATTGGTCAAACGCATGTCAAACACCGGCACCCAGCATTTTTAAAAAGCCGTGTAAACATATTTACTTCACGAACATGGAAAACAGCAACAATGGCATTTACCTGTTGTCTAGGGGTGGGCGATATGAGCTAAAATTCATATCACAATATTTCCCACTGTCCAGACGATATCAATATTATATTGTGATATGAGGAAAAAAAAATTTATTGGAATCAATTTTAGTAGACCTTAGTTAAATTACAGGCAAAAATGTATCTTATCTACAGGTGGGAAAAGGAATATTTATGCACCTCACGATCCGATACCAATTCTAAAAGGATTCTTGATACTTTTTTTTTTCTTATTAATTAATTTGTTTATTCATTTTTTTTCAGCCATTTAGCCGACGCTTTTCTCCAAAGCGACTTACAAATGAGAATAGTAGAAGCAGTCGAATCAACATGAGTACAATACAAGAACAGTACGTAAGTGCCGTGTCAAGTCACAGTAAAGTGCTCGTAGCAAGGTTTTTTTTTTTGCAATATATACGCAAATAGATGGAGAAAGAATAGAAAGTTGAAGAAGAAAGAGTAAAATATAAATAAAAAGAGTGCTATATTAGTGGGTCAAGTGTTGACGAAAAAAGATATGTCTTTAGCAGTTTTTTGAAAATGGCTAAAGACTCAGCTGCTCGGATAGTGCTTGGTAGGTCATTCCACCAACCAAGAACAGACCAGGAGAAGGTCCGTGGAGTGATTTTGTGCCCCTTTGGGATGGCACCACATGACGCCGTTCACTTGCAGAACGCAAGCTTCTGGAGGGCGTGTAAGTCTGAAGTAGTAAGTTTAGGTATAGTGGTGCAGAGCCAGTAGTTGTTCTGTAGGCAAACATCAGAGCCTTGAATTGGATGCGAGTAGCTATTGGCAGCCAATGCAAACTGATGAAGAGAGGTGTGACATGCACTCTCTTCGGTTCGTTAAAGACCAGTCTTACTGCAGCATTTCATAATTACATATGGAATTATAAGTAGTCTACTTTTTAAATACTTACAAGTTAAAAAATACATTAATACAACTGTATGTTAAGAATTTTATATTAGGGACATACCCTATTTAAAGTTTCAAAACAAGCAAGTGAGTCGCCTAGTAAATAATAAAGATAAACAAAGAAACATTAAAAGCAATAAACAAAGAACATTTTCCATTCAAGAGCTGCAAGTGATTTTTCACTTTCTCAGCTTTATGGTTGTTTGATTATTATAATGATATAGCGATCTAATAAGCTGCATCCAGACTAATGCACAGATCTCTTTTGACATAAATTTCTGTCCTGTCTGTTTAATACTTTAAGAAATAAATGACTGTGTTTATATCAATTTCGCATCAAGCATTTTGAGATAAAGTACATTTAAGCACTAGTCGCACACAGCCGCACTAGTGAGCGCTCTTCACAAAGCGAATGTGAGAATTTGAAATCGAAAGCAGCCTTCTGTCAGTGAGTTTCATATTTTAAGATATAAGCCCACAGCATTCCAAACAACATAAATGATGCCTTTGAGTAGGCGGTTTGTGTTCTATTAATTTGTACTGTTACAATGCTCTTTGTGTTTGATTACTGATGCCTGTGTAGTAAGGCACTGGACACGGTTAAATGTTAAACGTTCAGCATCAAATCTGTATCGATATTAGTAGTTTTAAAAGTTGTAAAGAGTACAAAATTAAACTAAACAATATAAATGCAAAATTAGAATTCATAAATATTTAACGGTATCCACGGTATAGCAAAATCTATATCATGGTACAACATAATACCGGTAGTCACTTTCATACCGGTATAGCGCCCACCTTGTCATAGGAGATTTCATCTCTTAGCCCCACTTTTAGCTCTTTCGGTTCTACATTCCATCTCTGTTATCACAAAACCCGCGACACAAACACAGCTCCAATCACCGCATCCTCCATCCACTGGGTTTTAGCGTTTGTAAATGCCATGCTTAAAGACACTGCAGAGTTTAGATTTCCAGTGCGAAAGCAACCAGGAACATGGCCCGGGGGGGGAAAAAAATAGTTCTTGGGGAACTATCCTAGTGGCTAGTTCTTATAACTGTGTTCATAGAACTATGCGGTGCAAAAGCCCCAATTATAAATTTATTTACTCTCACTTTTAATCAATTTGATGCATAATAAAAGTATTAATTTCTAACCCAAAACTTTTGAAAGTTTTTAATGTTTTTGAGGGTTTTTCCAGCATGGAAAATATTTTGGCATTCTGCAGTGCTTTAAAATGCTCCCGTTAGTGTTTGTTCACTGTGCAGCATAGACAGCTTCACTGATTATAACGGGAGTTTTCCCAAAAGAGCTGCTTTGTGTACTTTGCGTTGTAATTGACAGCTTCAGTGATAGCAGTGATCTTTGCTCGCTTTCTGTATACAAATATATATTTTTCAAGCTGCTAACCCTAACCCTATTATCAGCCTGTGAGATTGCCGATACACAATATTATTACATGCGGTAATTTAATTAATTATTTAATTATTAATTTGCTTAAGTACTTGTTTATTTACTCATTTATTTACTTTGTTTTATTATTGCTGGAAATGATAATCTTTTTCTATCATTTTGTGAGCAAAGACGGAGTTGGTGATGATGAAAAATGTCATGTCGCATAAAAACATTTCACTCAAAAGGCTAGCTCATGGATATCACACACAATTTGTAAACTTTGCATGAGAGTTATGCCAGTGAAGAAGTCTCAAACCACAATCAATTATTCCCTGAAAGTCAAAACAAAAACTGGCCGAACTTTTGGCATCTGACACTGCATGGAGCATTAATTCTCACAACGAAAGCCAAATCTACCTCAATGCTGATAACAGCATATCATCCTTATTCATTAGCTTAATATTTCTCTTGTGGACCATTTTTATTACTAACTTTTCAAATCAGTAACTCTGTGTCTTTTACATATACATTTACAGATTTTTAAATATAAAAAAAGTTCTAAGCACTTTGTTTTATGATCTGTCCTGACAGTTATTTTTTATTTCATGAATAAATAGGATAAATTAATATTATTACCCTACATGGGTAGGGTAGTTTGCACTGTCTGTGTGGATGACTGCATTTGTACGCCGACACTGAAGACCATTTTTGACACAGGAAAACCCTGTAAAAAGGTTTAAAAAAAAAAAAAAAAAAAAAGTCTCCTTCCTGTTCTGAAGACCTATTTACAAGATGTTAAAATCAAAAATGCAGGATGAATGGCATATGACAACTGTTAGGATGAATCCTCACCTGCATCCAGCAAAGCTTTTAATATCACTACTGCTTACATACACTCCGATGAGGTTATTGTGTCTAATTATTCAGTGGGCCTGCTGCTAAAGACCTGCCCTGTGTGTGTGTGTGTGTGTGTGTGTGTGTGTGTGTGTGTGTGTGTGTGTGTGTGTGTGTGTGTGTGTGTGTGTGTGTGTGTGTGTGTGTGTGTGTGTGTGTGTGTGTGTCTGTCAAACAGACAGCATTTCCCCTTTTCAGTGCTTCTTTCTGTTCTCTCCTCTGCACCACCCCCTCTCTCTCCTTTCCTCCCTCTTTCCCCTCTCATCTGACCTTTCCATTGTTCTTTCAGCCAGTGGCCCCTGTAGGTTATTTGGGGTCACAGTGCAGGGCAGCTGTCTGACCTCTGCGACGGGCTGTGAATAAAAACACCCTCCCCCTCTTAACACAGTTAAAACTGTCTATTACTGTCCGCATTCTCGTACCACTTTAACCCATATTTACAGATCTGGACTCGAGTCAAATGCTTATGGCTCTGTGCAAAATTATATTCAGTGCGATGAATGCTAATCATATTCACCTTCAAATCCCATCATCAGCCATCTGCCTTCCAACACTGCTGATAAACCACACTACCGTAATTCATATTTAAGGAGTTTCTGAATAGATGCCAAATGGGAAAAAGCCAATAAACTGTGTGCAAAGGTTGTCAAGCAACATGAAGAGCCAAACAGAAGATCCCCAAACAGCACGTATGAACTAATGATATACAAATAAGCATATAAACAAATAATCTATAACAGGCCTACAAGGAACAACTACAGTTACTATACGCTCATAAGAATGCATACAACCTGGTCCCTTTAACAAGCATACACAAAGAGAGAAGAATTTGTGTTGCATAACAGCAGAGTGAATGACTTGCCAATAATGTGCAGGATAATCTATGCTAATCCTTTCTGCCTGCATCATTCACGATCAGTGTCTTTCTGTGTGAGAGAGCAAAACCATGACTGTTTTGATCAAGGTCACATAATGAACCACAAGGTGCTTCCACGTATCTGTGATGGCAGGGTAGAGTGTACACAACTACACAACTATAGAGGTAACACAGGATGTAGACAGTCTGAAAACAGAGTGATGCTAGAATCTGGTGTATGCATGCACACACAAACAAACACTTGTCACAGTGTGAAACACGAAACAGTCTCATGACTAGGAATGTTGTACAAATGGCAGTAACTGAAAAACACTTCATTCGCAGCACAAAAATAAAACATTAAACAGTTATTCACATGCTCATTCAACACTATTACAGAGAGGGTGTCAAGAAACTAAATTGCTTTAAACTAAGACACTGAAATACAAAAATATCAAGACATGATGCAGTGGCCAAACAAGTCCATCTAGCTTATCTCTATTTTTAAAGTGCATGCGAACATAACATCAGTCACACTAAAACAAAAATGAATTATTTAAATGTGCCAGTCCATTTTTGTTGACCTAGATAATGTGATGGTAGCTTGGCTTTTTCCAGCAATTTATTCAAACTTTTTGGAACACGACAGGCCTTGTAAATGGTTACCACATCTCTGGCAAGGTTTCATAAAATAAATACAAAGCAACAAAAAAGTAATAATTTAATAATAAATAATCAAGAATATTTTTTTAATCAATTCATGACCCCCAAGAACCAATTTAAATTAAATCGTGAGATTCCAAAAGATTCCCACCCCTAAATTAAAATGCGAGACTAAATCTGAAAATAGTGAAATTGTGACCATAGCAATAGAACAGACAAAAAAAGTCAAAATAGATCTGTGCATTAAGTCTTGCAGTGTAAGTGCAATACTAATATTAATAGCATTAATACTTAACTAATTACATTTAATATTTTTATTTTCCAGTAGTTAATAGAAAAAGAAAAAAAAACAATTAAAATAAAATGGTTCCAATAGTTTTATTTATTCCAATAAAATCTACGTTCACTTAAGACATAACAGACTGTTTATAAGGAAACTCGTCAATATGGCATCCTGACAATTTTTTGTGAATATGTCCATTCAAGCGCAAGAAGATGTGTAAGAGAACTTAATTCATTATTTGCGCACTGACTGAGATGCGGCTTTCTGGACGTGTGCTTCAGAGATGTGTTGCACACAAAATTTCTCAAACAGCATGCGATAACCAAATTGAATTCGCTTTCATGTCTTGCGCTTGAATATTTAAATTGGCAAGGCTTAAACATACATGAAAATGACAAACTTTCGTGACGATGCAGCACTGGCCCAATCGGGCAAGTGACAGTTTGGGCAGTCCTTTTTGTCAAGCCCTGGCAATGTAACTTTGTCCTCTCTCTCACTCGTCTTATTCGCTCCGGTTAAACAGTGCTTGTATTGCGCATAATTTTAGTCATTCCCGCAGGTTTCATGCTCACACTAAACGCGTGTGCACCACTGATCTATATTAGTGAAGCAATCGGTGCATCTCTACATGTTAACCAACGGATGCATTCACACCGGCAGCAGGAGCAGCGTGTGAGCGTCAAGCAGGTGAAGCGGGGGTTTCGGCGCAGAGTCTATTTTTGCTGCGCTGCTGACGCTTAATTAAAGTGAAAGCACACTTTTGATGGAGAAAATAAATATAATTTCACACACAAAGTGTTCAAAATGCACAGAATAAGCATGTCTAATGTGTTTTAACAAAACTTTGAGTATGACAGAAAAGAAAATTAAGAATCAAAAATATTTATAGATGATTTACCCATTTAATTCAGTTTGGGTTAAAGTATGTTGTATAAAAGAATAAAGTAAACTAGCCAGAAAATATGATATATAAACATTATTTTAGTTATTACACAGACAGGTATATAGGCTGCAGCATACCCAAATCAAACCAGTTTGTGACTATCAAGACTATCAAGTTTATAAATGACCAACTTATAAAAACAAATTTATAGCTGTCTTTGTAAAGAAATGCTCACTTTATATGTAGCTTCGAGCTGCTGCTGTGACGCTGTACAAACGCTTCCAGTGTAGTTACGATGTAGTTACGCTCACACGCCGCTCAAGCTTGCACCGGCGTATGTTGTGAAATTTGTATTGTGTGCAAGGCGCTAGTGCAATCACTTTATTTTTTTTTCCTTATAACAGTGGAAACAACTTAAAATACAATTATGGTCATACAGATAATTCAAAACTTTAAAGGGTTTACTTTTATTTCTACTTGATTATTTTTACAATCATACTTACTATGATTAAAACAAAACATGCCACTTTCTGCCATCTCAGTTTCTTTCCCGTGAACTGGTTTGCAGAACGTGTCATAAAAATGAACTGAAACTCAGCATATACTAGTAGGAGCACAGTTTTTTTTTTCTTTCTGTTATTTAAGTGAATATTTTGCATATAGGCCCATTCCTTTTATATATATATTATATTAATTATATAGAATTTTATTCTGTTTTTCTCCATTCATAGAAGTGCTGAATGAAGTGTGAATTATGTTCTGTTGTTTATGTTGCTATTTGCACACTAAACCCATGGAAACAAACTGACATTTTTAAAGGTTCACAGACACTGATCCATTCTAATTTAATACTAATTGAACAATCTTGTCAGTTAACAAGCATTGGTTAATGGTCAGTAAAAAACAAAACAAAACAAAACCATCCCAAGTAAGAATGTGTGGATGAGTGTTCACACTGCCCACAAAAACATAGATACAATATGTACATAAATAGTCTCAGGTGCAGATTAAAAGTCACTGAACAAACAAACATCCATGCACACATCTCAAAACCTCCCACAGGATGAATGAGAGTTGCATCAGGGGTAGGGGTGTGTGTGTGTGTGTGTGTGTGTGTGTGTGTGTGTGTGTGTGTGTGTGTGCGGTTGATCAACATCTCCACCCGTTTCCTCTCATCAAAACAAAACACACAGTTAGCAGGGGAACACCAGTAGCCTCTCTTCTAGCACTCCAAACCCCAAACACACTCCCGCTGGCTGTCTGCAGAGCTACCCTTTTGTCTGCCAAAGCTGCTTCAGACAACCATTTTTCAGCAGCGGCCGAGCAGAAAATGAGATTCCACCATCAATAACCTGCAAGCCTCTTCTTAGCAGTCTGGAATTTCCCCCTGAGCCAAGCGCTCACATCCTCCACAGTCTGGAGAGAGAGACGTCACAGACGAAGACTTTACAGTAAAGCTATGAATGGATATTAGAGAGAGACTGGGGAGAGGGGCTTTTGGAATTCTCTAAGTGCCTTTGTCTCTAAGGCTGTCTTCTTTTGTGCAGAAACGAAACCAAGGGTCGTGGTTGCTGAGGGTAACTCAAGAGCTCACAATCTCTCCACTCCCCCTCTTTTCTTACACCTTCTCTGCTTGACACTTGCTGAGTGCATGTGTGTGTCTGAACTCAATGACCCCTATTTCTTCTTCTCTCTACGCAGTTCATGGTATCCTAGGCTATCTAAAAATGTGTGCTGAAATGTGAGTTTGTTGCAGTCAGCTAAATTAATGCTTATGTGATCACATTTTCTGCAAAGATTTCCTCTTTCAGGCATAAATCAAAAACAGCTTTTATTAATGCTTCAAATTAAGGTTTCATTTGTTACAGGGCTCTACAGTGTGCCTATTTCACTCACATTTGCTCCTGAAAATAACTGCGTGCGACTGTAAAAAAATATTTAGGCGCACTTCTCATGAATAGATCTACAATCGGAATAAAAACTGCAAAGATGCACTCCGAAAATGCATCTAAACTTAACAACATGTTATGTTTCATAGTGCAATTAGCTGCTTTTCATGCCTTAATTCAAAGACTTTGCTTCAGTCAGCAGAGCAAGAGCAAAAGACATGCGCCCAGGACTATATTCTAAAGATTGTTTACAAGGTGCAACTGGTGTGATGAAACCACACGCACTTACCAGACCGTCTCATGCTGCTGTTTCTTTGCAGCCAAATTAATTGTAAATACTACATTTGGATTATCATAATCAATGTCGGAAATTAATGGCGGCTTGGGGCAAAAATGCCTCCAAAAATTGATTAATAAAAACACATGCACCGTTTTGAATACCCATGCGCATATTACTTTCACTTTTGAAGTAGAGGCAATTTGGAGGCGGCAATTGCTTGAATGGTGGGTGGGTTCATTATTATCCTTAATGAAAAACACAACAACAAAACAGTACAATGACAAATGTTTAAATATGCGCTTACATTTTGCTTTTCAACCAAATCTTCATCCCTCGTCTTGTCACTCAAAAAAGTGAGGCGAAATGGGCAAAGTGAGGTGAAATCTGACTCCTGCTGCTCACTGAATTGAGCAGACACGCTCCGTTTTAACTGTAGTGTGTATTTTCTAACTAAACTTTTAAAAAAAAAAAAAAAAAACGACAGTGGGGGCGGTGCCGCGGTCATAGTGGGCAATTGATATAACCGGTGTTGCTGCTGAACACCGGTAACAGTCGATCTCAGCAAATCTAATATCTGTAAGTTAAGTACTATCACACGAGTATACTCCTTTTTCTCCAAGTATTGGCATGATTGCAAATGTGATACCAATAAACAAGCTGATATTAAGTGACACAATTTTAGCCACAGTACTGTCTGTTTTTGCTAGATTTCATGAAAACTGTTTCATACAAAGCCACACCAGAGCTGTTGCGCATCTCCAAGCAACGGTGATTCCAGAATGAATCTGCGTTTTGAACGACTGAATGAATGACTCGCACATTAAGATTTACCGCAACCTAATGGCTGTTTTATCTTCATATTTACATTTATTTTCATATTTACACATTACATAGACTGTTTTTACTTAAAATATTAAACTTTTAAAGATTCAGGGTTTTTTTCAAAATTCAAAATATTATATTTAAAAACATTCATACAACATTATTTACCAATGAGCTGCATTAAGCAGTCTATGTAAATGTCTAAATAAAACCACTTCAGATGGAGCTTCTGTGCCACTTCTGGAGTGCAAAGATTGTTATTGTTTAACATTTAATTTGTTAAATTTTTATTTTTATTTAAGAAATTGATTAAATATGATGCATACATTTAATAAGATTAGAAAAACTGCTCTTATAATGGTACAAATGCCCCAGGAAATTAATTTAAAGGGGCAAATATCGCCCTGTAAAAATGTCTGTTATTGATCAGAAAGTGCTCTTAAATTTTTGACTGTGCTCCTAAATTTTTTTTAGGAAAAATGTTACCGTAGAGCCCTGTGTTAACATTAGTGAACATGAGCTAACAATTAATACAACTTTTATAGGATTTACTAATCTTAAATGCTAATTTCAACATTTACTAATACAACCTCTGCTTTTAAAAATGTATCAAAAGTTGTAAATTAGTTAGTTAATGCACTGTAAACTAACATGGTGAAGAAATTTGAAAAGAGATGAAGATAGAGAGAGATCTATAACTCACACAGTGAGAGATGCTCAGTGATAGTTGCTTTTGCTCTTGTGCTGTTTTAACAGGTGCACCCAAACAACCCTCTGGCATTCTGTTAGCATGACATCATCAGTGCTTAACATAACAATGATCTGAAGACTGATAACATCCATATACAATCTAACACACTTCATATGATACTCCGTGTAAACACTTACACATTTCCCAAAGGTCCGAATTCCAATTAATCGGCTGTTTAGCATTTTTATTATTAAGACTTAAATGTTTATGATGTTACAATTACACAAGATTTCACAACTGTTTTCAACATTGATAATAAGAAAGCAGCATATTTCTTGAGCAGCATATTAGAATGATTTCTGAAGGATTATGTTACACTGAAGACTGGAGTAATGATGCTGAAATTTCAGCTTTATATCACGGGAGTAAACTACATTTTACAAGATATTAAAATAGAAAATATGTTGCAATAATACAATATTATTAAAACAGCAGCAAAAAAGACTATTTTCACACAGAGGTTGCATAAAGGAATTTAATCCACCACCACAATAGCAAACAACAGTCAAAATCCATATGTGGATTTATTACAGTTCATCACGGTGAAGGTTCGCAGATTTAGTCGCAGCAAACAGCCCAAGCGGTTCATGAGTTTCAAACTAAATTGAAATTTTAAAACATCCTAAATCAAATAAATAAACAAATTAATAATAGAAATAAAAGAAATCCCTTCATATGAGTACATGAACAAGATGTTTATTATTACAGGCTAAACTATCAGTAGCCATTTAAAATGAGAGGCAACCACTGCATTTTAATCACGATCCCAACAAAGATGCTGCATACATGCTTACAAGTTTTTAATTTAAATTAGATTGTATAATTTTTTAAATTTGAAGCAAAAACAGAATGTTCAGACTTTAGCATTGGGAAATTATGCTACATAAAACTTCATAACAGCAGACGGGCTGCATGAGAACAAATTCACTGTCTGACAGCAGGTGGCACTTATGGAACAGCAGCAATACAGCGCTTTCTTGGTTACTGCTGTAAACAAAGCAGCACTGTGTGCTTATAGACCTTATGCGCCAGATAAACAAGCGCACCACCATCTTTATAATATTGTCTTTGAACTTCTGTTTTTGCGGTAGCGCTGTATATTTCTATGGCATCGCTGTTGAAGAATAATTAGCTGGTGAAGTGGATTTACTTGTTGTAGAGTTAATTAAAGTTATCTTGAGCATTGTAATGTTTAAAGCAGATGTCTTAACAAATGTCAGTAGACTGGGAAGATTTTAAAATGAGCAGTTCAATCATAAATACATAAGATCGCTGTGGAAATACAAACTGGAAGTCAAAAGACAACGAGTGCAGCGCTGAAAAAGGGCGGGGCTACATAAGGTCTATAAACACTACTTTAAAATGCATTGTACGGAGGTAAGATACCATTCTAAACTGAACAGTCAGTTCTCCTCAGATATGCATTCATATAAAACCCACCCAGAAACGTATCACGATTCATTTAGCATCTCAACCGTCTTGAATGGTCACATATTTTAATTCATTTTCAACCGGTTCCTGGTGCATCGTTACATCCCTACTACCTAGAAGCTATGAGAGTTCATAATGTGTGAAATGTGTGCAACCCAAAAAGAAAATATTTACACTAATGACTATTTAGCTTGAGATACACCAAAGACTTCTTTTTGAAAAGTCTGTGCTCCTCACAAACCAGTAATGAAACAAATCTTGCTAAATGCATCAACCTGACCAGATGGATAGAAATCACATACCTTGCAGAATGTAGTCACGCGTTATATTGGGGGGGAAATAACGTCTACTATCAGTGTTCATATTCTCAGATAACTGAATGCTGTTGTTGGTGCTGATTAACATAGATAAATCAGTCAACCTCTGCTCACCGTAGACTGCTGCTGTTATTAGATCAACAGACACTGATAGAAAGCACAGCTTCTCTTCCAGTAAAGTCTTGGGCACTCTTCCACATGAGTCAATACTTTATTATGCTGCCAGAAACTCACTCGCACACATAGCAAACTCATACTGGATCTAACTACCATACAAAATCCACAAGCTACAGCCCTCATATAAGACATCAGGTAAAGAACAGAGACCTGAGGAGTATTCAAGCTAAATGACATGAGGGCTAAAGAATTTATTACAGCTTAAGAACAAGCACTTGGAGATTTAAAGGGATGATGGTAAAGACATATTTAAATCTCAAATGCAGAGTTGCGTCCAGCTCATAGCTCTAAACGGGCCACTCTGGACATCCTACAGGCTTGCAAAGTAAACAATGGGACACAGGATGTGTCAGAGGGATTTTTCCAACAGGCAATTTCCACTGTCTTGCCTTTGGCTATCCTTCTTCATCTCAACTTGATTACTTTTCCTACCTCTCTTGATTTTTTAACTGACCCCCATGTTCATTTTGTTCATTTGAATAGCATAAGCTACTTACGGTATTAGAAACAGTAGTTTTTGTTTATATCAGGTAAACAAGCTTTTTGTTCATGGATACAATGTTACATCACTGGGCTCATTCAACACACTCAATATTTCCTAGCTCATATTATGCAAAGAAATCCTAAAGCTGGCATTCATATTCAGAGGAGTGACTTGCGTAGAGAAAGAAGATCCTTGAAGTCAGCAGTAAGTGGTTGATAGCAGGAAGGTGCAGCTTGTTTCCATTCCATCTTCACACACATCTGTCAATTTCGCCAGTTCTTACACACACAGCTGCTATATGCTCTGCTACGCAAAATCTGGCCAGCCCTCGCATCCTGTTTCATAAGCAGTTGCTTGTTTCATAATGGGCCAGTGAGTACAAAACCCTGAGGCAGAAAGAGTCACCACCAATACACTACACCCTCACAACTGCTGCTGAGGATAATGTAAAGTAATGAAGAAAACACATCAGATGCATGACAGTCAGCCCACACACAGCCTTTACTCTACCCTGATATTCAGGTCGAAGTGCAGGTCGGGTGAGAATCCAGAGAACAGCTGCGCTAAACTCAAAACACAGACATTAGATACACAGAGACTGGTAAAAAGATCCACTCAAACAGAATGGGTGATAAAGCCTTGCTTGCAAACTTCAAAAAGCATTCCATGGATTTTATTAACTGATTTTTTCTGTCTTCAGTGATAACTTCATATCACAGCCATCTGGTGATTTGCTGATTACTTTTACCAAAAGTGTAAATTGGCCTAAACATACTAGCCAAAATTATGTAATTTTGAGATTAGCAGCATAATTGGTCTCACTTGGCTGGTTAACTCGTTTCCAGTCAGCATGAAACAGAAGTTGATAGTCTTTTCCCTATTCTGAACTACATCAGAGTAAAATGGCATTTCAAACAAGACAAAATTATGATTGATTAATTTTGTCTAGGGATGCATCGAAATTAAAACTCTAGGCCGAAACCGAAACTTCTGGATGCACTTGGCCGAAAGCTGACACAAAAATGCTTTTTAAAAAATATTTATTTATTATTTTAAACGAGGTATTTTTTTTGTATAATTGTATTTATATTAATGAAATTCAATCATTTTAATGATACTGCATTTTAAAAATACAAGCCAATAAAATAAAATAACCACACTTTTATTGAAAGTAACACTAACATTAGAGGGGGGGCTTATATTTTCGGCTCATATTTTCAGTAATTTTTCTCTTTCAGACGATAATTTTCGGCGGCCGACATTTCCGTGCATCTCTAATTTTGTCCACTGGGAATTGATCGGATTGTAAATGTCTGACAGGTTGTCCCACCCTCACGCCAGTGACCATCATCAGAGAAGAGATATTGCTTCAAGAGAAAGGGCAAGTTATTTTTATTAAAGATTATGAGGGTGCATGAAGTTTTAAAAAATAAGATAAATCATTTATATTTATCAAAATTTTGGTTTCATAGTGACTTTCAGTTTCAACCTCAACCCAACAGCCTTGACAAATGGATAATGCACAACTTTCCGTTTTTAAATATTGAGAAAATATTATTTAAAAATGTTTAATATCAGCATAAAGTTACTATGTATATCAATTAAATATCAGCCACTAAAAAACACATTTCTGTAAACAAACATTTTTGGCATTGTACTTCATGATTTAAGGGCTTTATTTGTCATCTGTTTTGAACTGAATGAACTCAAATCTCTTGTTGGATTGCTAACATTTAGTGATAAGAGCCTTTAGTACATGACGAATCTCCAACATAATGTGACTTCTGTCACAAAACATTACAAAATAGATACAATTCAATTTTACCATCAACAATTCCGTTATTCTCCAATAGCAAGAGCCTGCATTCATACAATGCCTGCAGTCAACTCAATGCCAGGAACGCGCAGGGCTCATGTGGCTCAGTAGAACACACAAATACATTCTATCACTCAATACAGTCTATCCCCAGCACTCGACACCACAATCACTATCTGAATACACGCTGTACTTGACACCCAGTGTCACATGAACGCATACAGACACGCACACCTACATTTTTAGTCCCTCTTGCTGGCTGCTCTCCAGATTACAAAAAATGTCTGAGAAGTAGCAGCTGCTATTGATGTGGTTGTGTAGACAGACACTGACTTTCTCCACAGACCGCCACCACTGTAAGACCACTTGCACTTGACACCACTGCTGACAACTACAGAACTCTTACAAAGAGCACAAACGCTGAGTGTGCACCCAAACACGAGTGCATGCAGCTAGTTTAATGCTACAGCTGCACTAAAGTATTCACTTCCTTAGAGAATCTGTTTAAATAGACTGATTAAACATCTGAGACGAGAAGTGATCAGAATGTATTCCAAGATTGCTCATAAACTGCACAAGCATATAAAGCAGTAGGGAAAAAAGGAAGTTGTAACTGTTCTATTTTGCTTAGCAGGAAATACTCACAAAATGCTGCTGTGCTGATATGAATATGATGGGTTCATGTGATAATCACCTTTTACAGTCAAATTAAACAGGGTAAACCTGTCAGCAGTGCTTGGATGAAATTCTCATATCGACAGAACAAGCATGCATACATTTGCTTATATTCAAGTATATGTGGGTCATAATCAGTGGTAAAAATCTAAAAGACTTTGCTGTTATTTTAAGCTGTGTAGCAAGTCACCATTGTGTAACACAGAAAGAGGAACTGATTGTAGAGATAAAACAGGAGGCGTCTAGAGTAGAGGAGAGGTGAGTAGTGGCTGTTTGCCCAATCCCTGTGAAGGGCTGCAGGGAGTGGTTGACAGTTAGGGCCTCCAGACAGTGCATTTACTGAACTTTAATGGGGCACTCAGCACTAGTACTCCATTCTGACCAAACACAAAACTGATGTCAGATCAAGGACTTCTTCTAAAACACCCAGAAGGCCTCTGTGCTCTCCACTCCACACTCCACCGGACACTTAAGTTCAAATTACCTTCTTATAATGCATTCAAATGGTTTAAAACACCACCCACT